>CABFOQ010041956.1:2500-14987 GCA_900660455.1 Gephyroberyx darwinii
TTCATAAAGGCTTATGTACTATCACAAAGCATGCTGTACTCAGAAGTAATAATCTGACAATATTTTCATCACATCCTTCATCGAATCATCACAATATCTATGATTTCTAGACAGATCCTTTCCATTCAGTGTCCCAGCTCTCAGCGCAGGAGAAGGACACAGCCAGGACTCAGAGTATACCCTCCTTACTTCAGCTCCTCGACCTTGCCAAGCAGCACAACATCTCAGTCATTTTTGACCTCAAAAGCAACAACCAGGACAACGATGCTGCGGACATAGTCAGCACCATCCTGAGATCTGGCATTGCCCCAAACCTAGTGAGTGTAATGTTACTCCCTTCACCGGAATTGGATTTAGATATTTTATGATAAAGCATATTTTGTTAAGGTGTTGTGTTTCCTTCTCATAGGTCCTCTGGCTTCCTCCAGCAAAAAGAGAATATGTAATAGATGCGGCCCCAGGCTTCATCCAGGTCTATGACAACATATCTGATATGGATGAAGGGGGAGGACGGCACCTGAATGTGAAATATAGCACTTTGAGTACAGCAGAAATCAGGTACAATCTATCTGAGACAAAAACAACCCATATTATCTACCGTAGTGGAGCCAGGGGGCACGCACAGTGGTGTGTTAATTAAAAGTGTGTCTGTAGCATGCTGAGACACAGTGCTGGTGCTGAATATAGAGACACATGAACAGCCTCAGGGGAAAGAGATTCAAATCGTTTTCTCACCCAGGAGTGTTGGTTAATGGTTGAGCACATCCACCTTAAAAAGAAATCTTCCTGAAGAAAATATTTGTTGGATTATGGTATGGAACATTTTTATGAACCATGTTTAACAGTTAGACAAGGCATGATTGATGATTGTGCACTTCGTGAGAGGTGTCATGTCTCCCAGATCATGTATTAGCTATTTCCAATTATTGCACAGCAGAATTAACACGACACTTTATCTACACCTTTAATGGCATGCTTGTGTTCACACTGAAATGGCGTGTGGTATAAATGTTGTGTGTCAGGGTGATGCTCATGATGGCAGCGTGCGTGTGTGCATGTGTATTTGTGCATGCATGCGCACTCATCTGTGCGTTTGTACCTGACAGGGAGCTTCGGAGCAGGAACGTGTCAGTGAACCTGTGGGTGGTGAATGAGCGTTGGCTGTTCTCTCTGCTGTGGTGTTCAGGGGCCAGCTCTGTTACCACCAACTCCTGCTACCACCTACAAGACATGAAGCACCCCGACTGGACTCTGGTGAGCGACATTCAGTAGTAGCCTACAGTACTGCAGAGGCAAGTCACCTTACTCCACCTTCTGCTCATTTCTCTATTGACAGGTATCCGATCTGTTAAAGCTTCTACATGTACCGGAGCAGACAAGTTTGTTAGGATGTTTTTCACATTTTTCTCCAACATGCTGTGATTGTATGAGGGTGTTTGTGTGTTTCAGGGACTTGGTAAATACAGACTGATATGGATTACAGTGGACCTTGTGTCTTTGGCGATAATGTTTGGACTCTTCATGTTGCAGAGGTGAGCTGAGCAGCGGTTTGATGTGCACAGTTGTGACTGTTGTATGATATGACCTGATGTCTGAGTAGAGAATGACTTTTCCACCTCACTGTTTTCCAAGGAAAACATGCTGTTTCAGTTATACTAAAGGTAGGTTTGATAAAATATGTTGAAGTATTCGCAATAATCACACTAGAAATTGGAGCTAGAAATTTACAGTATATATCCAAGCTGTCATTTGGGTTTCTCATAACGGTGATAAAAGCTTAGCCAAGTTATTGTTAAAGGGATCTGAATGTGATATATGAGGCAATTCAAAAACAAAAAATATCTGAAATGATAGCAGGATACTACTGTGAACGTAAACACACTCAATGTTATTTTTTTACATTCGAGTCTGAATCAATTTTGCATTAACTCTAAATGTTTCTCCAATCAGATTTTGTCTATATCTGATTTTAACGATGAACAGAAAATAAGCTTATGTGTAGCTACTAACTTCTACCAGTTTGGGAAGATTCGGATGAAATACGAGCATTTGAATGAGTAGATATTGATTGATATATTTCAAATCAAGTCAAACAGAGTTGGCATTAATCCCCATACGAAGCGAACCACTTTGGTGACCAGGTAGCAGATCCTGGGATATCAGAGGTTTCATGCTATAAATGATATTCCCTGTTTGAGTAATGTGACACCGACCGTCATAAAATGATTGCTTGTATAAATAATAAAACTCACCATTGAATATTACTGATGTTTTTAGCTATATGAGCCTTTACTTGTAAAATAGTAACATTTTAGAGGATGTAGTCATCTGTGTTTAAGCAAATGAACACCAAGTAAAATGGATGTGTACGAACCCTTCAGTTGTGTTCATAACCTCTGTGTGACTCTAAACAGGCAACGAGAAGCAAAGAAACAAATTTTCCGCCTGGAATCAAAGAGAACTATCCCCCTTCTTGCCCTCTGAGTAGTTCGGCCGGGATCCAGCTGTGGATGGTTCTGCCCAGACACCGACAAACATCCCCTCTTTTGACTCCCAGAATGGTTCAGCCCTGGATCAGGAAGAAAGGAAGTTGATTTGAGTTGCCATACCCCACTGTATTTTGAAGCCATGTAAATTACAGAGTGTTCTTTTTAAAGTATAGATGTGAATCAAACGTCGTTGTGATGCCACTGGATGGATTTCACTGTATTTGTTTGTTTCAATATAAGGTTACATACAGCTTTTTATTGTTTAAACATTTTTTAACAGATCTTTTATGTTTTATTATGTCTGTTGTGAGGGTTTTGTTTAGCAATGTATAAGAGCTACGTGTACATTGGGTTTTCTCTACACACTTAATGTCATAATGTTCATTTTTGGTTGCTTCACAATTGTTTTTTTCATTATTTCACTACTGTTGGTAAATGTGTCTGTAAATGAGTTCAAAGCACTTAAAATCTGTTATACACTGTCCTGTCTTTCCCATATGCATGAAAAGTAATGTATCACTTCCTTGGTGTGTGTGTGTGTGTGTGTGTGTGTGTGTGATATCTGTCTGTAAGCATGTCCATTTTGCAGCAAATTAAATGCACCATTATTGGTGCAACTGTGACTTGCTTGCCCCTGGCACCGCTCTATGCTCTCTATGCTCTCCCACCACTAGGTGGCACACATTGCAATAATTTGAAAACTATGCAACTCCAGGCTGATCTACAGAAGAACGTGAAGCTTAACCATAATGACAAACTATAGTATAACCAAGTGAGATGTTGTTGCTCACTAGTGATGATGTAGGCGAAAAGAAAATCTAAGAATATGGATTGTGGGCACTATGTTTGAAATGGTAAATATTAGGATTATTCCCAAGGCTGGGCCAAATACCCGTTTTCCATCCAGGCGAGGGGAGGAGACGCATGAAAGTATTTGCTCTTTGGACTTTTCACCCAAACTTCTGGAAAGTGGACATAAAATAAGTAACGTAAGCTGCACTCGAGTCCCATGCTGTCTGTGGATGTGGGTCACACTGCTGACCGCTAGTAACAGTAACAGTTAGGGAGTGTCGACCGTCAGGATAAAACTCAACTGTCTCACTTGTTTTTTTTGGAGAGGGAGCCACACTTTCGTTTCCATAATCCTCCACAACTAACGCTGAACTCAAAACTGTCTACGGCTCATGCTGTACATCTCCAAAGCTGTACAGTTGTTCTTCTTTGGTACGGGATAGTTTACTTTTCGAGTAGACCACACACCATGGTGCACAGATATGGTAAGTACTGTATATCATCATCTCCCTCACGTGTTGATCTGTCAAAAAAAAAGTTTCGCAGGTTTAAAGTTTAACGGTTTTCATCGCATCCACCTGGATAAACACTACTAGTGATTAAGACTTAGTACTAGTGTAACAAGAGTTATTACTGCCTGATACCTCTTCACATCGGTGTTCTGGTGCACGAGCTAGAAAGGTATAATAACCCCTCGAGAAAACAGGAAGTATTTCTCTCCATAGGGAATGGCACGGGGCAGTGAGAGACATTTAGGACAGTGGCTCGCTGTTGTGTTCAGGTTCAGGTGGTAATAGATGAACCTCGGTGATGTGCATCATCATTCCGCTGTGGTGATTATATCCTCACCACCCACTGGGCTCAGCAAGAGTTGCGAGAGGAAAAATACCTTTAATGCGTTTCACCCGCCAGCCCTTTGCTGTATCAGGCTTTAGGCTAAATATATGATGAAAACTCAAATATGATTTTCTGATAATATTCCTATTCGCACTCACAGTGTGTCTGTGGTATTCAGAAGTAAAATTACAGTGACCTATTTTATGGCATATGGTCCTTTTATCCCTATAATATTCCTATAGTTTTGCTGTGTGATAGTATCAGTTCTTTTTCGTCATTTATATTGTATCCCCTATAGGTTAGGTACCTTTTATGAGAGTTAGAGTTAGTTAACTACACCCTCACTTAAAGGACACCATTGCCCTTGCCCTGTCAACATGAATAGATTCTCTGGTGATGTTATCCTGAGACATGGACTTGTTTTGTGAGGCAGACACAGAGCGGGCGGTGGGGCTGCTGAGACAGTACCAGGCCAACCTGACCAGTCCAGAGGAGCAGGCCCTGAAGACCAGTGTGGGGAAAGTGTCTGCCATTTTTGGCAGCCAGCTTTTTCAAGCACTTCTTGGTAAGAGAAACGCTGTTTGGGAGGGTGTGTTTCAAGAAACCGGCCTAGCTTTGTAACATCTCAAAGTAAATAGAGAACTCATGTGGACTTCCTAAATAACTTTTCCCTCATACACTTCTGATGTTGAGTTAAACCGGTAGTTTATCTAAATACTTTATGTTTTACACCACATCATTTGTTTCTTATTTATTATTTTTGTAAGTGTTTATATGCTCAGAGTTGTCTGTGTTTTCTTGTCATTGCCTGCAGTTAGACACAGGATGTAGACAGGGTCAGGTTATATTAATTTGTGAGGGATGTTAACTGAGCCTAAATGTTTCCCAATTAAGCACTATGAAAGAGTCCTTTCAGTTCATCTCACAAAAGGTTTGCTGTATACCCCCCCTCGGTAACATACTCAGACTGTAATGAAATCCCAATCAAGACGCACCCAACCCAGTCTCTCTATCGCCCTCTGAGAGAGCTCGGTCGAAGCTCAAACCTCTCACGTTGGCAAGAAAAACGCCTTCTCTTGAAGTAGGGACATTTCTCTGTTATGTGCTATATATTGCTTCAGCTTATGTAAACCTGATTCAGGTCATTACTCAGAAGAAACTGAATTGACTCGCCACTGCTAGGAAGTGATAGTGATGTACTGAACTTGCTGCTGACTAAATCCATATTACCAGTCCAGAATGACTCATCTAAAGAATCTAGCTATACCTTATGATGAGTTGACATCTTGGGGAAGGAACCCAGGGAAGCTGCTGTGAACATCAGTTCTTTTTTAAAGCAAATAAAGCAAATTAGTTCCATTTAACCGATGGTTGAGTGGTCCTTCTAATTACCGTGGCCATGCTATAATGATGCCTGCCCTTGGGTCTGCTGTTGCTACTGCTGACCCGCTGCTACTTCTTTGTTGGGGCTCTGAGGGGGGGAAGGGCCTCCATGGCTCAGGCGAGGCCTCAGGAAAGAAGGCTGTCCTTGCCAGTGATGAACTGGAGGGTAAACCCACCTGAACACAGTTTGCTATTTGTGAGAAAGCATCTCCACTATTGCAACACAGAATTAATCTTAATTATATAAATATATTCACAGTATACAGTATCGTGTGTAGTATTCGGTTGATGTAAGGTGCATGAAAACAGGATGCATTTCTCTGTTTTTCCTCACACTCCTCCACAGGGAGGTCAAAGGTCAGGGTCAACTACAGAACAGTGTCTTGCTTGAGGACACTTCAGCAGGGCGGATGCTTGTTATCACTACATCACTCTGCTACCCTGAATGTTATTCTGAAAGTATTTTCATTTATATTGGTGGTTGTCTGCCAATATACTACTGAAGTCCTTGAGCAAGGGACTTATTACTTTCTAGTTCCAGGGGTGCTAAATTCATTGAGGACAACATTTTTACTTTACTTACGTTATTTTAGGTTTGCGTTCAAGTTATTTTCTTCTTTAGGGTGTAGGCATTGTGAAAACTGCTTGAGAACTGCTGAGGAGGGTGCCTGCAGAGAGGGGCGGAGTCAAAAGAAAACCATCTCTCTATTATTAACAGCACATAGTACGCAGGTCGATGCTCCCTGATGTTTTCAACTAAGAGGATTTGATTCAACAGTATTATCTCGTCGTTCGTTAAAATGAAGGATCGTGTCAAACCAGAGAGAGGATCAGAATTCCAAATCGGAATTCCAAACATTCCACAGACGGAATGTTCGACTGTGGCTGAGCTGGAGGTAGAGAGGAAAACGAACTGCTCCCAGCCGACACGCCAAGCCCCTTCTGCGACTCTCTCGGCCTTCCTGGATCATCCGGTACCGAGTCTGAGGACCCACCGGGCCAGAGAGAGGAAGCAGCCCACGGTCTGCGTGTGTCTCAGGTGCGGGGCCGATGAGGCCGGGCCCTCCGCTCAACATGTGGTTTTCATCAGGCAAGGCAGAGGGAAGGAGCAGCCGGTTCACAGAGCTAACAGGGATACAGTGCAATACAAACATTACTCATCCTGTTAGCCTGCTGTTGTTTGCCTTCGCAAGCTTAGGGCCATGTGAACCGGTCATATTTGGACCATTTTGTCACTGTTGTGGTGTGCTATATTTAGAAAGTAGAAAGCTATTTTGGGCGAAACCTATGTTGTTTGCTCTCTTGTTGTTTGCTCTCTTCAACATTTGTTTTTGTGACCAGATGGGACTTTACAAAATGAGAGAGTTTAGTGATCGACAGCAGGACCGAAGTTTTTTTGTTAAGCATGTTCATAACTTCAACACAGTCACATGCCAAAGTGATACACGTACAGTGCAGTATTTGTGTTAAAGAGATCCCGTTCACTTTGATGCAGTGTGGGAAGTACGGGAGGTGTTTGATGCAGTGTGGGAAGTTTGAGTACTGACCACTTGATTGGATGTCTGCATGGTTGCACAGTCACGAACAAAGGTTGCCTTAACTGTGCACTCACCCCTTTGTTCCAACATACAAACATGCAGTGAAAGGCATGGTGGGTGGTGGCAGGGTATTGGGGCACACATGCACACACACACACACACACCACACACACACATACACAATAAGCTACAGAGGATCCTAAATGCCAGGTTATTATTTTATTGAGACAATGACAAGGGGGTGAATTGTTTGCCCCGACTAGAACCCTTAAATTGCGACCTACTTTCTCCTGAATGTTATTCCAGTGAGCCGTGGGTTGCTCATCATCATGTAAAGAACCAGTTGCACAATCTTTTTTCTGGTCTGATTCACCCAGGCAGGCAATAGAGAGATGACTCCAATCCACTTGAATAGGTACATGGCAAATAGAGGAGGGCTGCAACACACACACACACACACACACACACAATGACCCTGTATGAAAAGTCATTTGTAGAATGGGGAGAAGGTGCAGGAAACCCCCTATGACTGTGACAAAAAGGCTCAGAGCTCTGACCAGACTGTCCCAAAATAGCCCGAACATCAAAAAGAGATCTGGGAATAAGTCCTGTGAAAGAGACCTCTGGCTTGGATAAAGCAGGGTTCATATATTTTGTTCCATGGACAGGAATTCATGAGGTTTTTGAGGGTTGGAACAGTATAGAGATTTTTTTTGGAAAGTCAGAGATGGAAAAAACCAAAATGTTTTATGTGACTTGTGATTTTTAAAACACAGCACCTCAAGAGCTGGTGGAGCACACTTTTCAGTGTTGTTACCTTTCCCAGGAATAGGTGAACTCTGTAAGTGTTAGTTATGTGATGGCATGCAAGGTGTCCAAGGTGCAGCTGAAGAACAAATCCCGCAAGACTGAATAGATTCCACATTTTCACAACTTATAACAGACGAAAGGCAGCTACCGATCTTGCAAAGGCTTTACAGATGTACTTGATAAAAAAAAAAAAAGTGGTTGGTTTAGCTTGCTTGTGTTTTTAGTGGGCCTGTTTTTCATACTTGGAACTGTATCACATGTTCATATCACTTGGTATATACGTGATAATATTAAATGATAGACTTTGAGTCCTCTGTCTGGCTTGCACCAATTTTGACCTTCAAACTGCAAACTACTCAGCATGGTGAGTTGATTCATGCTTTAGGGGCTCATGATGCTCTTTGCTATAAAATACACAGTGGCCAATGGGGTTCATATATTTTTTCCATTGTGTATTTAATTCTCATTCAATCAGCCTGGTAAAGTATGGGGCTGAAACTGTAACAGTAACAGTGTTTTTGTATTGTGTGTGGCAATACACCCCCCAAAGCTGTGATGACCTGTGAAATTAGTTCATTCCTAGCCTAGGATAGGTTAGGTTTAATGGCAGTGAGGAAGTGTGTGTGTGTGTGTGTGTGTGTGTGTGTGTGTGTGTGTGTGTGTGCGTGTGCGTGTGCATGAGCGTGATGAGTTTGTGTAAGTGAGATTGCTCTTTAGTCAGCTGGCCAGCAAACTCCTCTGCCCACACATGGCTTCACTCCTCCACATTCAGACACAGTGATGAGTCACATGCTCCATTCTTACACTTTTGTTCTCACTGTGCCTTGTTGGGACATACTGACTTCTACATCTTTTACACACACGCGCGCATGCACACAAGCACACGCCCACACACACACACCCACACATACGCACAGGCACGCACAAACAAAAGGGTACAGAATTTTCTGTCCTTGAATTCTGCTCGATAAAAGATACACGTTACCAACAAAAATAGACATTTCAGGTTTTCAAAGTTCACATAGATAGTCCTTCTCAAACGTTTCTTTCAGTCTGTCTTGTCCTGACATTGAACTCTGGAAAGTTGTTACGCTCCACAGCGACCTCTTTATGTCAGCAGTGCAGTAAAGGGGGCCTGTGTGTGTGACATCAGCAAAATTGTCCCACTGCATTCCCATCAAATGGCTGCCACTCAATAGGTGACCACAGGACTTGGGCACGTAATGACCCGAGAGGTGATGAGTGGAGACGAGAAGGGAAGGGAGGAGAGCAGTGAAAAAATACAACTCAATTTAAGAAGGGAGGAGGAGCTGAGGGCGATGTGGCCTGGTGGTTAGGAACTCAAGGAGAACAAGAACATGTGTGGACAGCAAACTGCATCTGCCATTGCCTCCTAACCATCTTCCCTTGCTGAAGAACTTGGTTATGTAGGAGTCTTTAAAGGAAAATACTGGTTATTCAGTATTTTTTCTTATTTCTATCATTGTTGTACTTTCACCTAGATTGTTGTTCACTGCATATAGCCTGTTATCAGGTTTGTACTTCAAAGTCACGTTACTTTCTGCTGCTCATAGAATCACATTCAGTTTGAAACATCATCACAAATCCAGCTGGGCAAGAAAAGAGCTCCTTTTTCTTTTCAGACATAACTTCCAGTCAGATAGCTTTTGAATCGAAATATGCAGCAGGGCTGAGAGAGAGTTTGCATTGGAAATATGGAGTTTGTAGTGTTTATTCAAGATGTATAGGAGGTCATGTAACAGACCGTCATGTAACCTTTCCCCAAAATGTATCTTCAAAGCCATGTGACTGGAAATTACCTGCAAATAAAATAAAACAGAGGTGTGCTGAAAAAAAGAGAACCAAAAAGTAGGAAAAAAACACCAATATTTTATTTGTGATTGTTTTTTTTTTTGCACTCTGAGATTGAATTATTACAGTTTGGGCTGTGCAGACACTAACTTGATGGTGAAGTCCTCAGACAGTACCTGAGTCATATTGTTCAGTAACAAGATAAGAAGAGCATTTGCAAAAGTGGAGACAGAACTTCTATGCGAACAGACGTCCCACCCCCACATGTGACCCGGAGTCCCGCTGAGGAAAACAGACATCACCCTGTATGTGAACGATCAAGTGGAGGATTCGTTTACACAAGCGAAGCATCGCACTTTTTTCAATAAGGCAGGAAAGAGTTAAGAATAAGCAATAAAGACGACAGAATACAATCAGCATCCAACAAACAATCCAAGCTAGGAAAAAGAAATAAATTCATTAAATACTTATCTTTTCTTGCAGATATTCAGGAGTGTTACGAGGTGACCTTGCAACTGAACTCGGAACACAATGCTGTGAAAGAAGACAGCAGGCAGGAAGTGTGGGAGGTAAAGTGCCTGCTTAACATTATAGAGGTGAAACTATGTTAAATGTTTGCATTGTATCTGGTGTCACACACGAAGCCGCTTCGTATCTTTGAGGTTACTCAGCAGCGAAACACCGTCCGTCTCCTCACCAGCGCGGCCTTAGAAATGTTATGCTGAGTGATGGCTGTGACTGTGAGGGTCAGACAGAGAGAAAGTTGGAGAGCGAGACAGAATTTTGCAGTCACGTGGTCATATATATTAAAGGGAAAACGGCGGTGAAGTTTCATCACTATTTATCACTATTGAGGAGCATCATGTTCCTTTCTGTGATTGGTAGCGTAATGTCAATAAAGAGCCGTGCAGTGCAGTTAAACTTGGATCTGTTTTGGTAAAGTAGTACTGTGTCATTGATGTCTTAATGGCCCTTGAATGGGAGGGGACCCCTGACTTCGTATCACTTGCATGATTTAATATTGCCTAATAACCTTTCTCCAGCTATGCCAAAATGTTAATGAAATTGATCCTTGGCTGACTTCTACAGCCTATCAAGTGAATGTTTTTAGCACTGGGATTAGAAAAGCCCTACCTTCAGTACCTTCCGCTTTATGTGTGTGCGTGTGCGCTCAATTTCAATTTTACCACAAAATGTAAACCATTCTGTCGTAGCACCAATCAGCTACAAGGAAGCCTGTCCAAAATATATATAGATATATATAGATATATATATCTATATATATATTATTTTTTGAATTTGAGGGGGAACAGAGCAGCAGCCCAGGTTGATGTCCTGCCACAGGGGCAGATCACAGATACCAGCCAGGAGCAGGGCCAAGCTGAGGACAATGTATTGAAATAGCTGACTCATTTTATCAAATGTTGTTTGAGAATGAGCCTGTGAAATGTCCTGGGGGTCCATATCACAGAACAGATGAAAGCAACTGGTGATTTTCTAAAGCTCATACTGTTCTCCTTTATTACCCAGCAGGGAACAGCTTTAATGTGACTGCTTAATGTACTCAAATAAAACAAAGTGTATTGGTTCACATGCAAGATATTTGGAGGATGTAACAACCGTTTAGTTAGGGGATGTAATATTAGCAGTCTCTTTCAAATATACTGCAACACAACAAAACTGGGAATGGTCATATAGACGCTCAGCTTGCCTGTAGAGAACTGGAGTCTGGATAGCGATTGGGAAGACCCACTGATAGCCAACTCTAATGCTATAGAAGGGGAAAGGACATGCTGGAAATCAGTCTTAACGTGCATGAACAAGTGTGAGGTTTCAGAGATCAGGCAGGTGGCAGATATATTTTGCTTTATTATTGAAACGTATGTTCACACCAAATGATTTTTCTAGAGACATTCAAGAATTTGAGCCTATAGAGAGATTAAACTTCAAGCTGCAAAAGGAAGATTTTCATGTTGACAGCCCCAAATGAGGACTTCATCTCCCACAAATCATGTAACAGGTAATATAAAAATCTTGCCTAGTGGGTTTTGGAGTGTTCCTCACTATACCAAGCACACACACACACACACTCACAATTGCCCTGTGTGTGTGTGTGTACATTCAAGTTGTGCATAGTGCAGGCCCTTTTTCAGTGGCTTTCAGTGAAGAGATTTTTTTATGTCAAAGTGGTAGTGCGTAATAAAACCCGGGACATCAGATAAAAACTCTTTAACCTGACACACTCATTTTGACAAAATTGTGTCTTAACCCCCCCCTCTAGTCAATCACTTAATGGTGTGTTTTTGAAATTCGTGTGCTAAGTCTAAAGTTCATTATGTATGGTCAGTTGAATCAGGGAACTGCTGTAAACTTGACATTTACTAGATTGAATTAAATGGATGCCTTAATGCAGAAGACTGTGTTGTCCAGGTCATGACTGCTCCTTAACACATAAAGCTGAGTGTGTGTTGTGATTTTCATCAGAAAGAGGATTCCTGCACATTTGTAACATTGTGTAAAGGACCGGTGACATGGGGTCCATAATATTAACAATCTATTTTTCATACAAGTGTTACAGACATTAATGTGGCGTATCGATCGATCAATGACTTTCCTTAAAGCATTATCTGTCACACTCTCAGAAGAAGACCCAAACCGCACAGTGAGAATGAGGCTTGAACTTTTTTTTCCCTGTCATCCTAATCTCTACTCCCGGCATTCCTGTGATCCACCCTGGCTAGCCACTAATTCAGTGCAGCGTGGCTCCTGATCCTTTCCCCTGCTTCCATCACCACATCCCAGCTGCTCGTGGAGCCCAGGCAAAGC
>CABFOQ010041957.1:6897-23268 GCA_900660455.1 Gephyroberyx darwinii
CTTTCTCTCTCTCTCTCAAACAAACACACACACACACACACACACACACACACACACACACACACACATAAACATGCACACAGGAAGTAAAGGTGATAGAACTGCACTCTGACTGCAACAACATTAGTAATGTGATATATTTTATGTTTTTATTAGTTTTTCAGCTTAATTTATTTACAAGGTATCGAGGTATTTAAATATGAGAAACAACACAACAAACAACACAATTTGAGAAAAAACCTGCTTCATTTTTGCCCTAAGGTCAGACCAGAGAGGCACTTAAGCTGCTCAAGTGACTGATTAGGGCAGAGACCTACCCTGTTTAGATAAAGGTTTAAAAAAAGGGCACTTTGACACTCAGAGCAAAAAGGGCAGGGGCAGTCGCGCATCTATGCCACACTGTCTATTGGCTGCTGGGTTCAACTTGTACACTGTGAACACAATTGTAATCATGCAGTATTTGCATCTTCGTAGTTGTCTAGATTGCTCCAGGTATCCTAGACAATATAATGCAATTATATGTCACTTGTATTACTTCATTGAACTAGAGTGCAACCAGAGACAGCAATGTTTGTTTCTGGAACTTAAGACTCCCAGTAAGTTGGTTTACAAGCCATCACATTGTTATTTAGCTCCTTGTTTATTATTTTTGTTTTAATAATACATAAGAGTTAAATTATTGGGATGCCCATCACATTCATGACAGTCCCAGCCAGATCTCCAACCAATGTAACTGACTCGACATTATTCTAAATGGTAGCGATAAAAATGAAGAAAATGTCAACCTAATATACGTGCATTAGGCCTGACTACACTTGTATTGCATGATGGTACCTCTGTTTGGCTATGCTGCCCCTCCGGTCTTACCTGTGCTGTTTATTGTGTTCTTGTTTGTGTTCTTGTTTTGTCTCTGCTGCTGTGGTTTACAATCATCAGACCCTGTGCACACTGTTGAAGTACTTGCCGTGTACACCGTCGGAGACAGCAGAGACAGTGCTCCAGGAAATAGGGCGGTGGAAAGAGAAGGTGTCTTGGTGCAGCTGGCTGGCTCTCAGACAGCATATGATTTCTTGACCAGCTTTCTGCACCTAAAGGGCTCTATTTTTTTGCAGGCAAAACCACAGCGCAACCACTGTTCACCGGCACATTGGCAATTTAGTGAGAACTTTTCCCTGCCGTCGTCAGTTTGGTAATTTGGTGGATAGATTTGCGTGGGATTGGGTGGGGTGGTGCAACCTAGCTAGGGCAGTGTAATTTTGGTGCCTTCCAACTGTGAAGACCATGTCTCAAGCGCAAGTCAATTACGCAGTGCTATTTTAGTGGCTTTGCGCACATAAATTCGACCTGCCCAAAATCCCACAAACCAGTTTGGATGTGTTGGCCCCTGGCTCATCCTTCATCACATGCAATCCTTTCTTTTCTTCCCAGTAATTTAGGCTAGTTTCAACTGCACTATAACATTCATCACTAATATTGATAATAACTTAATTAGGCTTTAAAATCAGTATACAAATAATTTAAATATTTTAAATGAAGAAATGTGAGATTTTTTTTAATGGGGCTGGCAGGCAATATGATGCTGATGTCTCTACTGTTGAACCTGTTATTTGAATTGGTCTTGATCCTACTTTGCTAGCAGAACCTTCTCAGTGGTTGTTGGGAATGCCACATCATCCTCATCTTTTGTGGTATTCCGCAAGGGTCAATTCTTGGTCCCATTCTGTTCTCAATATAAAATGCTTCCACAAGCTCAAATCATTATATATAATTCCACTGTTACGCAGGTGATACACAACTGTATGTACTCCTAAACCAGTGACTCTCCTTAAGGCTTGTCTCACAGATATTTAATGCTTGATGTTCCAGAACTTTTTGTAGCTGGACAAAAACAAATCTGAGATGGTTCTGTTATAAACACCTGTGTTTATAACACAGGTTTCCTGTGTTATTTCCCCTGTTTTATTGTTTTTTGTAATATAACTTTTACATCCATTTAGACTTTATTTTTATTATTATTTTGTTAACACTTAAAAGTGCTATACAAATAAAGTTTAAATTTAAATAATAATGAATAAGTTTAAATATAACTTCCCACATCCTTAGATTGAGGTGCATTTCATTTGTCCTCAAAATTTACTATGGTGATACATTTGGGTAATTCATTTCATTTATGACCATACTCTTTATAGTCATGATCGTCATGGCAGCCTTTGCTCCATCAATGTCTGCTTTTGTATTCAGTCATCATCCATCCTCTTTTCTAACTTTGCTTGCTACATGTAGTTGAGCCTTCTTTTCATTCTCTGGCCTGGTACTCTGCAATACTGCTTTGAGGTTCCTTCTGACTGCCTCTGTGCTCTTAACTGTCTGATGAATATTATGTGACACCTAAATATACAGTGTCTATCTCAAGGGGTTATTCAAAGTAGCACATTCCTTTTCAATGTCATGTGTCATGTCATGTGTTATCATGACAACTGGGTGCTTTAACTTCTTTCACACGTCAGAAGTTGTACTGTTGACCTGTGATCCATCCTCCACCCCTTAGCACTGCAGTTAGTTACCTTGACAACTCTCTTATTTATAAATGTAGAAAGAAGTATTCTTCCTCAAGGTAGAAGAAAGTCTGCTTTCTAACAGCATCTGTGATATATTGGCATAAAAGGTAATACAAAATGGTCACTCGTTTTGTGTGGCACTGACCTTAAGTTTACTCGGGGACACATATGCTCAGTCTCACTCAGACAGACTAAACTCACTGGGAGGCAGGAGAAATTGAGGTCACCAAAGAGAAGTTTTAGGCAACCAGCTGGGTCTCACAAAACTTTTTTTTGCCTCCCTTCCCTGCCCACCTCTTATGAATATACATGCTGAATGTCCCGAGAGGCCTTAATATGAAGGTGCCCAGATGGAAAACCACCAAACTCTTTTCGTTCACCTTCAGGAAACTTGCTCTTTCTTAATCACATGCTCATGGCTGTGCTGTTGGATCTTAGATGCATGCATGATCAACATTTTCCACTGACTCACCTCTTTCTGTTTGTTTAGAGACTTTCCTGAAGATGCTGTTTGACCAGTAAGTCTACAGCTTGCATTCAGAAAAAGAAAATAAAGAAAAAAATGCAGACCTAGACCTAATGTGCCTAATTTGAAAAGACAAGCTTTATTGTGGTGTTTGGCTTAATCCATGTCTGTGCAATCAGCTCATTGAATGTTTTCACTTTGCTTTTGTGTTGTATTTTAAAGTGGTGCTATCACTTCTGAACCAGAAAATGTACTCCTGCCATATATAGAAAATCATGCTGGGTATTGTCACAGTTACTTTTTTGATATTTGCCAATTAATTCTTAACAGAGCATGTCTTACTGCCAAAGGAGTTGATAGGTGGGAGCAAAGGGGACCAGTTTAACAACTTTTTACAAACACTGTATTGTACAAACATTGCATTGCACAAAAAGTGCCAACCTTTGGAGTTAGCAGAATCATAAATTATATTTTCAAAAAGTGCAGAAGTCATACTAGGGACGTGTTAATGATAGCACATTTACATCAGTGTCATCAGAGATCACAGCTAGATCGAGAAAAGCGCAACTCTCTTATGGGATATGGATGTTCAAAAATACAGACTAAACCATTTGAGGGTGTAAGAATTACACCCACTATTTTTGGTGTTTTGCTTTAAACTTGCTGTTGACAAGACCAGTCTCCAACTTCTCCAAAACTGTGGAATGAAACTATTTCTCTTTTCATTTCACTTCAGTTCATACCTGATATTAGGTACAATTTGAAACAACATAGAATCTGGTGTGCAGATATATTGATGCATATAAGATGGCTGCTGATGTGAGTGGCGCACACTTTCTGAAGTATTTTACTTCTAATGACATTTAGACTCATTAATAAGTACTCTAGTATTTTCACCCCTAACCAAGCTTGAAGCAAAGCATTAAATTTGTTATTAATAATATGATTAAGAGTAATAGATCATGATTGCTTGCCATTTACTGCAGAAACACCCCATTTGTTGTTGGTAAAAGGAAAAATCACCTGTTCAATCCAATGATTAAAGACAATACACAATAGCTACGATTCATTCTTTGTTAACCTTCCCTTAAGCGCAAAAATATTCTTGGAGAAAACTGTCTGACAGTGATATTATTTCCATGTGTCGCAAAATGTGTAGTTTGAATAGAGGTTTGACCATTTTTGTGCACTCACTGACAGATGGAAATGCAATTATCTCTGATTTATATTTTGAGAGATACATAGATGGAATACAATGAAATTGGTGAGCCTCAAAGCCATTATTGAAGCATCCTAATCTTTCTTTTTTAAGTATGTGTGTGTCTTGCCACTGGTTGAAAGCGTTTGATGTTAGGCCATTATACCCGTTTGAGAAATGCATATTTCAGCAGAATACACATTGGCTCTGATCTGCAAAAAATGACTATTGCGACATTAATGGGGGAGCTTTATGAGTGACAAAGGAAAAAGGCACAACAAAAAGGTACCATAAATCACTTCCTAGAAAGCATACTTCATTATGTGTGTACAGATTTGATTGGACTTTCACTGTCAAGCTGTGCCAATCTCACTTACGCCGGCAGAGGATTGTCGGCAAAGAATAATCCTCTGAATGCCGTGGAATATTACAGTGATGAGGTGTAGCTGCCTCTACATTGCTATGTTTTGACAGGCCCTCATGTATTTGATCCTGAGAAATATGGGACCAATTTCTGCTGCGTGCGGGTAAACTGGGCTTTTATGCAGCGATGATTCTCATGTCATACCACCACCTGTCAAAGGCTTGTCTCCACTGGTTTGGAGAAATGGTACATCTCACTGTTTAAGCTATTCAGGGTTTCAAATCACAGTTGCCCTCTGAGCATTGGGTGAAAAGTAATAGGAACTGTTCTCATTACTGACAGAGAGAGTGTATTGTCTCTCTGGTTCATCTCTCTTGGCACACATACCGTATTCTTTTTAACGTGAAATAAATGGATCTATAGCAAATAATACACATAACATTAGTATACTTTTTTCTTTCTTTTCTTTTTGGTAACAGATAAAGCTGCCCTCATAGATTAATGAAAAACAGTGTCAAACATGCACCTTCCCTCCCACCCTCTGTCTCCGAACAACATTCAATTATCTCACTTGATTAACTTTTCATTACGACATCTCAAACAAACAAACACTTTTCTCTGGGGTGAGGGAGCCTGTGATAAGCGATGCTCCCGCTCCAAAATGACTAGCCATGAATACAGCTCAAATCAATTTTTTGGTGTTTCTCTGCAGGTTGAAAATGTGCTGCCAACCAGCCTTGTAGACTGTAATATATTAGCATATTTATTAAATTTATGCCCCCCTAATGGATGGAACATTTACAGTAAGTAGGCAACGTGATTGGTCTCCTCTCTCCAGTTAGAGTACAGTGTGCTATGCCTTTTAGTCTGTTATTTTTACCTCACTACAGTCACTTTATTAGATAGCTATAGATGCGGCTGTAACTTTAAATAGTGTGTGAGTTCTTACTTGTGCTTTTAATATAATTGCTTGTAACATTTTGGTTTATATCAAAAGTATCAGAAAGTTTTAAGTTGGATCCTTTGACACATTTTCCTTTGTTGTTTGACAAGTTGAACTTCAAAATCTTGTTATCCTAGTAACACTGGTTAGGGTTGACTGTCAGGCCCCAGTACACACTATACACACACCAGCAGACTCTGGCAATCAATATTTCATGCATCTCACTTTGTTGTTTCACAGTCTGGCAAGATATTGTCACTCATATAATTACTATCCCTAATATGAGGAAACAATCTGGTGTCATCAAATCCTATTACAGCGGATTTTCTTCCTCAGGAGTGGTTGGAATTAAAATTTCATTGTTCACTGGAAGATTTCGACACCCACACCCATGATGTTTCCTCCAATATTTAAGGGCATGTCAGAAGCTTGGCAGTGCACCAGTTCTCAAATCCCTCAGCAAATTGTGCTTTGAGGGATTAACAACATTTACTGTCACATTTGAGCCCTAGTTTTGAACGGTGGGATTACCATTTTCTGAAAACTACATGTATATGTACATGTATCTCTAAATTTCTACAGAAAATTATACCTTCAAGACCATCTGGACAGTTCTATGTCATATCAATGCTGACACACTTAAGCTTCTCAGATAACTTTCTAAAACCTCTTTAATAAATTGCGTCACAGCAATCATCGCACATCTTATACGAACTGTATCCCCCCCACACACTTCTGAGGGTTTTTTAATGTTTGAACCCCAGATATATGAATAGCATTAATGTCCCAATTTCGTTTTTGCGGCATCAACCTTGTCACTCATGCCACCCAGAGGATGGCAGGGACCATCCTCTGGGTGACAGTGATGATAAACCTGCAGAATGGGTTAAGCTGCTGATTTGTGGGCAGGAAATCCATTCTATGCTTATTAAAGGGCCTTCAGTGAGCCATGGATACACCTCCTGTGTTGGATCAGAATCTTAATTTGGCCTCCCATTAATTAGAGGCCTTGAGTGCAAACACAGAGTGTGGGTAAAGGCTGACTGTCCGCAGACAAAGGCCATGGCCGTCCCTGAAGGGAAGCCATAATTAGGCCAGATGGGGGAAGCTGACTATTAGCCTGGGCCAATATCCTTCTCTTGCCTATGGTGAAGCTTCTTGTTTTTATTGGCAGAGGAACAGTGCCACACTCACCATACTCTGCCATCTGTGTGGCCTCATGTGGAGGGTCTGAGAATTCTCTGCTAGAGCTGTCTTGGGTGGCTGTCTGCATTTTTCTTTGAGTGATCATGTACACACGGGGGGTCAATAGGGTTGCTGACCAATACCACTGACTCAGCGATTACTTTGTCTGGTGCTGAGATTTCTGGCTTTCGAAACTCACTTCCCAGGCTGTACTCTGTTTGGGAACAAAAACTAATTTTGTTTTTGCCCATTGGAATGTCAACACATGCCCAATTCTTACTGGTCGCCAATAGAGGTCAATAAAAGTTATAGATTACTTAATGACCATTTAAGAAATAATGTTGAATGATGTATTTCTTTGAATATTACCTATATATATATATTATATGATAACTATACTTCTAACTAGAGGACTTACAGTAGAACCTCATTAATCAAAATTTAAGGTGCATGCAATTGACAGGTGCATGCACAATTAACATTAGTGCATTAATGTTAAAACATATGGAATTAAGTTTGTGCAATTGCTGGAATCATCCTGTTGATACATCTGATAAAAGCAAATTAGACTGGGTTTGTCATTGTGACTGCGTATTCCTGCGTGTGAATAAGCTTTAACTGTGTATTTTTAAGTAATTCAAACATTTTACAAATCTGAACCATCTGCATTCCCGGGGGGGTTCAGATTATTGAGTGCACAGTTTATTGCTTTATAGCTGTTTGTTTAGGAGCTCTCATGAATATTTCTGCAACTGCTCTGTACTTTAGCAGTCATTCACTTTTAAGTTACCATCATTCAAAGCTATACTTTCCAGAGAAGATAATAAGTAAACTTTTAGTACGCTGATTCTCGCATTGTCTTTGTTGTTAGGAGGCAGAATGTGTGTATATTCTTTCCTTGCTATTGTGTCTTTCTCTTTTATTCACTCTATTCAGTGTGCCTCATTGTAGAGAGCATGCTGAATGTCGTCTATTCTTTATGCAGTTCTTTAAGAACTGCTCAAAATTAATACTATTTTACCAAAGAAAACAGATCACAGAAAATAAATAAGCACTTGCTGAAAAAACAGCATAAATGTGTGGACCATTTTTATCAAGGCAACCGTGTGTACTTTGCTATTGAATTTTGTTCATAAAGGTAACACTTCATAGCGCTGCATGTGAAAAGCATCACAGCAGACTCATAGATAGACAATCCCTCCAGCACTCTGTGTCTGTCAGCAGGGAAAGGCTGATCATCTGGTCTCTGTGGGCAGATATGCGGATTAGCCCGGCATCTAGTGACTTTACTTGCAGCTTTCCCATAGAACAGGGAAGTGTGCTAGTCATGCCTTGAAGAATGGGGCCCACGCACAAGCATGAGAAAGAAGAAAGAGTGTTGACTGGAGCCAGTGTCCGAAATTCTTTTTTTTTTGACTCACCTGCCAAGGGCTGGTAAATACAAAAAAATGACCTGCCAAGAATAGAGAAATGATGTCAATATGTGTAAGTTTGGATACTACCGCTTTGTGTTGAGCAGTGTAACAGGCAGACAATCAGGAACCTTTTTAATACAGAGCTATTGTTTTGCTTTAATTTGATAGGCTTAGTCACGGTGTATACGGTGGCCAGCAGGGACAAAGTTTGAGAACATGAAAAGATGAAAAGCGCTTGGCGAGTGTTCATTTCTGACGCTGGCTGGAGGTCTAGGAGGAGCACACTCTGTACAAACTGCACTGTGTGGTCTGATCTGGAGAAGTCAAATGCTTTTTAACTGAACATTTCTTTTTTAGCGTACCACTATATGGTAATTGCTAGTTAAAAGTGATTAATTCAGCGCTGAGCAGAGCAAGTTAGATGCCATGGTTTTATGTTATGTCATACTCAAGGCTGTATTATGTCACTAGTGGTCAGATTAAGAATGTTTTTAGCAGCTAATAGACTGTTGCATTCACTTGCAGTGTCTAATATGTTTATTGCTTCCTTGTTAAATTGAGCAGAACATACACTTTGAAATTGTGTATATATTCAAGAAATGACGCATGTGTGTATTCATGTGTGTGTGTGTGTGTGTGTGTGTGTGACAGTATGTGTTTATACATGTGGCTTTACTTTGCATAGCTGATGAATGTGGATATTATATTGTTAGTGCTGAACAAAATTGAGGTCCTTTTTATTGGGCCTGAACACATCTCTATACAAATTGAAATATCTCTTGGTCCTTTAACTACATACCACTCAGAGCCAGGGCCATTCTTCTCTGTTGAAGCCCCACTTCATGAACTAGACTGATATGGCACTTGTATTTTTACATTAAAAAGTTACATAATGCAGCTTTAACTACTCACCTCCATGTCAGTCAAAACTCCAAACCAAAAACCAAACACCGAGCGAGTCAGCCCCCGTAGTTCCATTTCAGCCTTCTTCCAAACTAGTTAACAGAACTCAAATATTTATATAACATAACAAAAAGACAATAAGAAAAAACTCCTTTAACAGCTACCTTGTTAAATTGATGAAGGGCACTTTCAAGTTTAAATAGAGGGATTAGCAACAGTGAAGAAGCGCGTTTGTATATCTGCTTGTTGATGTCTTTCTATGCCTTGTCACTTATCATATCTTTTCACTATCCCATTGTCTTTATCATTATCAATTAACATATTGGACTCCATCAACCATTTTTATATTATACCAAAATCTTCCACACATCCAGTTCATCTTAATGTGTCAGTGGGCTAACAGGAAAGACATATATAATGATGAAAAATTTACTTCTGACAACTCAATAAAATTATAAAGTCCTTTAATGTGTCAAATCCACCCACATAATTTAGAATTAGTTAGAATTCCTAAAAATCTAAACCAAATGTGTTTTTATTATTCTTCAGAAAATAATGATAACTGACGCTTTGATTGTTCTACAGCCCCCACTTTAATGTGAATTGTAAATACATGCTGTCATGAAATGAATAGGTTCGCTGCTACAACATTTCATGATGCTTGAAATGGCTTGCCTATCGTTCTCTTGTTAGCAATAGAAGAGAGCAAGGACAATCAATGCACGCCTTCATCCTTTGGGCTGTTACTTGACAGTAATTAATGTTCAGTCGTGGCATATCTATCTTTGTGCAATTAAAACTTTGTCTCTGTTTTGAGGCCTTTTCTTTCAATAGTGTCATTTATTCCGCTGAACGTTTATCATGCCATAATTTGCTCATCTTTGTTCCTTTCTCTACAAAAATTGGTGTCACCCAGAGCATCATCAGAAAAACAGAACACTTGAGCACTTGGAAATCGCCTGGGAGATGACTATGTCTCTTCCAGGGGGCTGCTACCAGTCAATCAATGTGTCAAGTGAAGGATTTTAGAATTCAAGTTATTGCTTTTGTTGTTGCTCATGGGCAGTCTTCGATTGTTGGTCTAGATTTATATGTTCTGTACTAACAGCTGTTGTGTTCAAATGGACACTGGCTTGTACTTACGGCTCAATTATGCATATCTCAACTGACAATGAGAGTAGATTGGTTTTGAAAAGTTATTTATTTTTTTTCTGTTTCTTTAGTGCTCCACTATAATGATGGGCTGTTTTCAGTGCACACTATGAAGGGTTGTCTTACACAGCCAGACCAATTATATATGAAACCCACAGTTTAGCATCATTTTAACTTTACAGGATAAAATGTTTTTTTACTCTGCATGTGCACATTCAATAACTCTATATTTCTTTTCAGTTCTATTCCCTTTCTTTCTATCAGTTGCTTTCATTTCTCAAGGATTGTTGGTTGGAGTTCAGCGAAGCATGCAACTAACTTCAAAGTGTCTGCAGTTAACAGTTACATGAAAAGCTTTTCTCCCATCGTTATTTCCATGTGGCATTTCCCAGATACTCTTGCCTAACAACTATTGATCTTCGTTTTAAGCTCAGGACTGTCAACTGGCAATGTCAAAATTCTTTTGCCAATGGAGGAAAGAGGAGGAATGAAAAGAAAGGGCCATGAGGAGATGGAAATCAAAAGGCAATTTCCCACTCCATCTTCCCCTTTTCCCCTATTCTCACTCTCTCTCTCTTTCCTCTTTCCCCCTACAGAGCTCTTGTCGGCTTGCCATGAGCTCCGCTGCCGCTATGGCTGCGTCATGACGAGGAACGGCACCTTCTGTTTCTGCGCTGACGGCTTTGAGGTCGGTGAGGACGGGACGAGCTGCAGAGGTAAGCATCGTCAGTGCCGGTGGGGGCCTCCTGCCACACGCACGCACGCATGCACGTGCACACACACATACACACACACACACACACACACACACACACACCTCTCCTTCACCCTCGGCCAGACTTCCGTCAGATGAACAAGCAGGAGGTGCTGGGAATGAGAACCATCTGTCTGCAGGCAGGGCCCCATCTACATTTATCTCTCACTCGCTCTCTCTCTATCTCTCTCTACCCCTCCTCAGACCAGCGATCAGCTTGGTTTGTGACAGCCAGGAGGGGCGACACAAGATTTTCCTGGGGTCACAGGTGTCTCTAGTGGTGTGTTGTCAGATTTGGACTTGGCACATGCCTTACACCAAGCACATGGCATACAATTGTGTAACCATGCTGGAAGGGATTTCATAAAGTAGCGGTGCTTCCTGGATTTGATACTTCAGCTCCAAAAAAAAGCTCATTGGTTATAAAAGTAATTATGTCTGAGGTGCCAGAGTGAGGCCACATTAAGTATACTTTATGTATTTGGGTCATGTTTGAGCACACCTAATTTGTTACAAATGACTCTCTTCCTTTCTCCATAAGATCATGATGAATGTGCTGTGTATGGCGCGTGCAGCCAAACCTGCATGAACACCTACGGGTCATACAGATGCAGTTGCACAGAAGGATACATCCTGCAGCCTGACAGAACGTCCTGCAAAGCTAAACAAGGTGAGCGGCACACTTGCATTAGAAAACAAGATTATCTGCATAGTATGTACGTTTCATTTCTATTAATAAACGGGCTGGGTTTTTCAACCAGAGTGGAGTTCTAGTTTATCTTCTCCTTGGTTCTCACCAGCTTTGGTAGAGCAAGATTAATGTGGTTTACCAGTGACCACATCTATCACCCACATGGGAATGGGTAGACATGGTCAGGCCGGGATAATGATAAAATTAATGAGCATGAGGTTTTAAGTGGGAGCAGTCGGGAGTATTTTGTGCAGAGACAATGCCCAACGTCACCTTGATTTATGTTAATGTCTGATGCTGGTAACAAATCTGTCCCAATGAGTAAAATAGCCTACTTAGAAATAAAGCAACGAATAGAGGTATTGTGTTGCGGTGGTCCGCCATCCATGAGTAAACAAGTTTAACCTATGTATTTATGTCTTACATTGAACCATGAAGTGAAATAATTTTTTTTAGGGTGCTGTAGCTATGGCACATATGGGTTGAAAATAGCTGGAGGCACAGCACACCTAGCTGGGGAGAACACCACTGTTGCGGCTTTTAATCAATGTGACTGGTGTCCTACCAGGAATAAACTGAATATGATTACCCATAAACTTAACTGAACCCAATGCTCACACACATTAATATTAATTTAGCAGAGAAGGATTGCGGTACGGGGATAACTATGGGGTTACCATTAGTTGTAAAAGCTCATGAATATAAATTTCAGATAGTGCTCTCTGAGGCCAGAAGATGGGAAGCAGCAGGGTATGAAAAACATATTAGGGTGTTCAGTGTAAGATTCAAGTTAAAACTCTACAGCACAATTTTTCTTTCTGGGATTCAATCTCGATTTAATCTGTCCTCATTTAGCTCTGACTAAAGTTAAAGCTTTCATAACATTTATAGTCTATTTGTACACCTAACACAAATCTCTGACTCTACAGCACCCTGGTGGTTTAAAATTTCTGCTTGATAATGCACTACTCTGGCAAGTGCCATTATTAGACCGTTACTAACTAAATCATATATTATATTCTATATTTAATGGCAGGAACACTGTGGGTATTTAAATAACTTCAGACCCATCACTGCACGCTTAATTGACAGTATGTGAGAAAACAAGCAAATGATATGTCATCCTGGTACGTGACGTGGCTAATGAGCATTTGAAAGGTATCACGATCTGTTCCAGCAAAGCTTTGCTTGAATTTGTACATGAGATACCAGTCTAAGTTTGATTGAAAGCCGGGGGAAGCTCCCTGTCAGAGAGCCCGGCCAAAACCCTATCTACCAAACATTGTGGGAAAATGTGACTGGCTTGATTTGGAGGGATAAGAGAAGTAGTTTTCTGAGCAGACATTCTGATTTATTGCCCATATTAGGAGAGCAGCCCCTGACTTGAACTAGTGTATGAGATCAGGATAAATAAGGGCTTTTTGGGGTGAACTTGATGTCAGGGAACGTACACGGTCAATTAAGCCTATAAAGCAGGTTAGGCCAGTTTTACCACTGTGCGCTGCGCTGCATCCCTCACAGCAGGGGAGAAGGACTGGAAAAAAAACATCCTTCATTTGTCCGCCACCCGTCCTTATGTTTATGTTAGACAATTTGTTGTATTAGTGCTAATCAAAGAGCTTTGCTAATCTAATTGTAGCCCTGAATTAATTTACCTTTTTGGTGGTATTTGGGCCAATGTAGACATGAGGGTTAAAGGTATATCGGTTTGCCAATATATCAGGCCTTTAATTTAATTGAATCAGCTATTGGCCAGTCACTGCAATACAATTTTATTTTCTTTGTTAATTTAATTGTCCAGTAATGTTTTTATAAATGCATTCTTCTTTTAAAGGCCTAATGTATCCCAAAGTTTCCCCTACCATTGAATAGTTGTGGTGGGTTTCCCTGCCTTAAAGAAGTGGTAACCCATCTAAATGAATTTCATTTTTAGGGGGTCGAAAGAAGAGTGTGGTTTCAGAGGCTTTTGAACCCCGACGAGAATGAGAATCTGGGAAAAACACAGAATTTTTGTAATCGTTTACTTTGAAAATTGTTACATTTGAAGACATTGGATATTGGCACAAAACATCATCGACCTTCAAATACCTCTATTCAAACCTTAGCAGACATCCCAGGTTTTAAGGTGGTAGATAATCTTAAAATCTCTTTCATGTTTCCCCCCCTACCTCAGACCCCGACGACAGCCCTCCGATGCTTCTCATTGGTGGTTCAGATCGTATTATCACCACTCAGCTGAATGGATCAGGCCTGCAGCCCCTGAGGTCTCTGGATACAAATGGGAGTCTGGCATTGGATTTTCAACACAACCAGGAGACGGCATGCTGGGTTCTGTCCACAGAGTCCTCAGGGCAACTCCGCTGTGCTAAGATGAGGAATCTGCGTGGATTCACACAGGAACAGGAAATCAAAACACTGCAAAGTTTGCAAAGTGCGTTCTCAGTCATTTACTGGTGTTTGTTTGTTTTTATTCTCCATCCCTCTTCCCCCTCTGTCTCTCTCTTCCTCTCTCTCTCTGTCTCAATTGCTCAAGGTTAAACTTGGTCATTCAACAAGGTCATTCCACTTGTGGTGTTTCTTTTCAATCTTTTCTGTTATGTAGTAGTATTAGTAGTGCATGTTAATTGGGGTGAAACACACATCCTTACTCCTTTAGCAGCAATTATATTGTACAATATACCTGTGAGATCCAAACCAAGGGAATCGGCAGTGGAAAAATATTGGTAGCACTTTCTATGACTACCATGTCTATAGTGTGTCCATATCTAATGATCATGCACACAAGAAAACATAACTATTATTGAGGCAGTTTATGAAACATTTATGGATATAATTTATGATACAGTACAGTTCTTTTCTTAATACTGTATTTTTAGTACATCTAATATTGCATGTTTTAAGATCTATCACTCAATATTATTTTAGATGCCACTATTTTAAAGCATAAAATGATAACTTTGCATTACTCTTGCATGTCAATTGACTTAACAGTGACATTAACGTGATGCTGCATGGATCATTTTATTATATTATATATATTATTATTATATAATAATTCCTTATGAGTGCCCTTATAATGCACTATAGATATGGTAGTCTACAAGTGCTACAGTTCTATTTTAATACAACAGCATAGGCTGTATAATAATCTTTGTGCAATTGTTATTATACAAAAATCGAATGCAACCTGTATTGTTCCTCTTGCAGATGTTGAGCACATGGCCATCGACTGGCTGACAGGCAACTTCTATTTTGTAGACCTGGTCAGTGACAAGATATTTGTCTGTGACCGTGGTGGGGACACTTGTGTTACTATCCTGCATCTAGACCTGCTGAATCCTAAAGGAATTGCTGTGGATCCACTCATGGGGTGAGTAATCCTCGGCCTATATAATACACCGCCTCTGAGATCTCATTTATCACAATGCATCTTTTGCTAAAAAAATATTTTCATCACAGAAGAGAAAGAATTCCAACAAGGGAAAACCATTGACTGTGAGCGAGTTACACTGAAAGAATGTAAATGATTCCCTGTCCATCCACTTGGCCCTTTTCTCTTTGAGCTGTGTAATTTGGTGGAGAGGTGGTGATACCCCAGACAGCTCTGACTGTCTAGACTTTCATTAGTATTCAGATTCCCACACATCCCACAGAAGCAAACACCCCTGCAGGACTTTCCATTTGAGGATTTTTGTCTCTGCAGAAATCACAAAAAAATGGAGCCACTGTGGAGGGAAAAAAAATCCCTACACTACAAACACTGACACTGGCAGTCGACAAAATGTACAGCGCAGGGTCGACAGTGGCACAGATCAGCGTGTTGCAGCACTGGTTAGACACGTAGGTTTCTCTTAGCAGTTTTCTGTAGCAGGTTGTGTCATCATGCAGCAAAATGCAAAACACCTTGAGCAAGTTAAATGACATGCAACTGTGGGGGGAGAGAACTGAGTCTTCCAAGGAGCAAATGCTTACCTGATAATTCGAGTTATCAGCAGCTAAAAGGCCTCTCTGTCCTCATATTCCCAGTGCCTGCTCTGCTTGGGATCTCTAAAGCAGGAGCAGAGCCATTATATTCATGAGGATACAAGGACAGGCTTGGATTCAGAGCAGGATTTTTAATGAGACGCCTTCCTATGAAAGGAGCTGTATATCAGCACTAGAGCTCATAGCAGAGCGAGGACCACTTGCAGAGCAAACATCATAAGAATGAAAGCATCTGGCCCCTCCGCACCGATTCTGTTAAATGGTGTCATGACCAGCCCCCATAAGGTCAAGACAATATTAACCTTGGATCTTGACAGAAAATTCCTATTATGATTGAAGCTGGACCACAAGGCTTCTTTATAGATTCTAGGTTTCAAATTGCTGCATTTAATCAAAACACCAGTGTAATCCATTGGATATAAAATAATAACTAGTTGCTAGGTGCTTAATGGCACAGATATTTTTGATTTGTATGGTGGCAATAATGTAGCTTGTAGTAAATTACAGTACTTACATTACTAAAACTGGTACCCAGTCATTTCCGTTTGTTTTTCCATGTTACTGGCAGGTGATTATAACTAATTATTTCCATTTACCTTGATTTACAATTATTACAATTAACAATTAATCAATTATTGTAAATGTTCCCTTGACCTTAAACATGGGTTGTAATCACACATCACACACACACACACACACACACACACACACACACACACACACACACACACACACACACACACACACACTCTCTCTCT
>CABFOQ010041957.1:23288-35244 GCA_900660455.1 Gephyroberyx darwinii
TTTCTCTCTGTCTTTCTTTCTTTCTCTCTCTCTCTGGTGGTGTGTTGTGTGTATAGAGGGATGACAGTGTGGATATATAGTGTGCAGGCCTATGGGGAAGTTGGGCATGGATGCTGCTGGCTAGATTGGCTATATAACACACAATCATTTTTCAAGGCTTCTCTCTGCCTCTAATTGGTGAGACATTTGTACAGCTGTTTCTGGGGAGGCAAGGCTGAGAGAGGTCTGTCAGCCTGGAGCAATGGAGTGAAAACAAAAGAAATCAGGGAGGTTTGAGATAGCAGCACAGCATGAGGCTCAGTGTTTACAGAATATGTTCTGGCTTAGCTCTCCATTTTTATGTTTGATTCTGTCTCTGTCTCTCTGCCTCACTCTCGCTATGGTATAAGACATTTTGTTCCTTAACATTGCCACGGGACAGCTATTTGATGGACAGCCTATTCTTTCTTTCTTTGAAAAGCCTTTTAGAGAGTGTTACAGAGGTTAAGGTTTGCTCAACTGCTGAAATTCTTATCCGCTCTATTTGATTCAAGCTTTCCATCAGTCCCAGCTTCATGTATGTGCCCAGTGACTGGAAGGGATACAGTTTGGGAAAAATTCAATGCATTTATTTCAAATTCACTGTTGTGTTGTGCACTCTGTACTGTGCTCTACATTTAAATCGGTATGTGCAAGAATTGTGAGAATTCATGTTAAAGGGTTAGCACACTCATTGGACATGAAAAGTCATAGACTATGCAAAATAATTATTTTAATTACTAAAGACTGAACGACTAAAATGTGTTCAAGCAACTGACACTAAAAAAAGTATGTGGAAATATTATTGATGATTATTGCAAGAATATTGTTTGCAAAAACAATGAAAACAATAAAGTGCATTTGTTGAAATAAGGCCTATTTGAATATCTGAGTGGAGTCACAATCCATCAAACTATAAAATATTGCACTATAAAAGTTCAATTCAATTCAATTCAATTTAATTTAATTCTTTACTGGACCATAAAGTAAATTTCCGGTGCAGATAAGGTTTACAATCGAAACACAAAGCAAATTGCCAGATAATAATCCATACAGGTAAGAACCAGTTGATAAGGCCAAAGCTAACAGCTTGCTACAGTACAGAAAGAAGTCACTCTTTAGCGCAATATACTGTGTGTGTAAATGCAAATTAGTCAATCTAATTGCAGTGGGGATAAATAAGTCCCGGTTCTTTTACTCTTGAGAATAGCATCAGTCTACCTCACCAGATGCCTCTTAAAGATTTCACTTAGTTGTTGTCAAAGCAGTTTATAACACAACATGTTAAAACAGATTAGATAAAACTATACAGGTTAAGAGTACAAGCGCTACTGTACCTTGTTCAGTATCATATATTATAGTGTCTACCAGCTCAATTTCCTTTCCTTTGATGACAGTGGCTTTTACTACAGTAGCATGAATAGTGCAGTGCCTTTATTTCAGTATGAAAAATGTATTTTTGAATGAAGAAGCTGAGGGACGTTTTTAGGAATGTAAGTATGGATAACTTCTGTTGACTCCATAGTGCCATAATCTCAGGTATGAAGTTTTGAGCTTCATAAAGTTTTTTGTGCTTAATGAAATGAATGGACAGCAAGTAATGACTTAAGAGGAAAAAAAGAAGATGGTAGATGGTTCCATGACCTCTTTTATTGATAGACAATGCTAATGAGCACTGTCTATGTACAGTTTGACATTAGACATAGAATTTTTTCACTGGTCCCACATAATCTGTTCTATCAGGGCTCTTCATTCATCAGTGTTCAACATAGACCTCATTGTAGCTCCAGGATGGGTAAATACAGCATCAGCACCGTCCTAATCCCAGAAAGCAATCATTTGTATGCCACGTGGAGGTGCACCTGTTCAGGGAGCTGGGTTTCTTGCTGACGCTGACTGTTTTTCAGCGCAGCCTGGGCTCAGGTTCAAAGGCCAGCCCATTTCTCCCCTGACTTGACTTGTGTGGATTAAGTCGGCTCCCCATTGCTCTCTGGCTCCAGCTCGTTATAATTGGAGGACGCTGGGGCTCCGTCCTGCCACAGAGCCACAGCAAGATAGCGTGGTGTACCTCGACACCAATTAAGAGCAGGCATGAGCAGCTGAATACATTTTGAATACTTTGAATCTTTGGTGCTTAGCGGTCATTGCTGTGATATTTCTGCACTGCACATCCCAAAGATCACTTGTCAATTAAACAATGTGTTCAGTACTGTGACATCTTTTTCCTTAGATTTTCTGTTGATGATGTTTGAGTTTCTGTAGGTACCATTCTTTTCTTTGTCTGTTCAGCTATGGTGGCTATCGCTGTTCATGCTAACTACCCAGTTCTTCTTTTTTTATTCCAAACAAACCACTGTTGCTGCTGCTGGAAATATAAAACACATCACTTCCTGTGCACCTTAGCTGGGTTTTTAGATCAAAAAATGTTGAACCTTTCATTAACCTTTCATTTGTATAAGTTGAATCAATATTGTGTTACATCAATTGGGGATAGAGAGAGTAGCGAAACTGAATTAATGAATTCATATGAAAGTGTCCCTGATTATTACTTTGCAAGATTTATCCAGGATTTATTGCAAGATAAACTACGTCAACCTGAGCATGTTCAAATATTTGAAACTCTAATCAAATGTGTTTTTTTTTTTTTATCCGAGTACACTTCACCCTCATTTAATAATGTATATTTATTCTGATAGGATTCAAATAAAATTTCCAGACTTGATTGTTAGTATTCTCAATTTCTTAACTTTTCTGCTCTGCTATTCTAGTGTTAACTTAACTTATTATTGGTGTAATTAACTTATTATACAAACATTCTCAGACCGGTTTATTTTGGGGTCCAAAAAGTCTGAGTCAACTACCAAGCACTGTTTATTTTTTTTATTTTTTTTTTTTTTACTCAGTTGATGCTTATTATTATTCTCAGTTGATGCTTATTCAAGAAAAAAATATTAAGAACTGATGCAAATCAAAATGTTTAGATCTTTGAGAAATACTTGAATGAAATTGAAATATCGCATACCCTTTAGTCAGGCTTTCTCAAATTGTCACACCATATATTTCATTCATATATTAACACATGCATGCTCCTGTGAATTCTCTTGGTCTTTTAACAACTAATACCAAACTAAATTAGTATGGTCCTCTAGTGCTTTAACTTTGAAAAAGGACTTCTGTTCAAAAATATTTTAAATGACTAATTCAATTATATTTGAAAATGATGTAATCTTGTTTTGTATCATTTGACTAACAATTTGTGTTTGTTTTTGCTAAATGATGAAACAAGAGTCCTTGGTATTGGACTCAGACTTTTGGACTCAGACACCACTGTATATCTCTGCATATGTTGTGAATTATGTAATAGGAAAATACATGGAGGAAAGAATGAGAGAGCTGCTAAACTAGCAAAGTAGACCACGTTACTGTACAGTATTTGAACTGACTGTAATGCTTGACTCCCCCCTCAACCCCTCCAGGATGCTCTTCTTCACCGACTACGGGAACGTGGCCAAGGTGGAGCGCTGCAACATGGACGGCACCAACCGGACCCGGCTGGTGGATTATAAAACGGAGCAGCCCACCGCCGTGGCACTGGACCTGGTCAAGAAGCTTGTGTACTGGGCAGACGCCTACATGGATTACATCGAGGTAGTGGATTACAACGGCAAGAACAGGCACACTGTCATCCAGGGGAGTCAAGTGAGTGTCAGATTTCACCCTAAGCATTGCCGTTTGTCTTCCGTGGGCTCCACATCACAAGGAGCCATTGTGAGCACTTAAATTGGCAAAAGGGTTGAAAAACTGAATAGAGACTTGGTTTCTTTTGGCACTCCTTTTTTCTTCTTCAGCTGACAGACTCCAAAGTATAACTTGAGAAGGATTTTCTTAACTACAGTTTGGATTTAGGGTATTGTGCGTTATCAGCACATACCAGGTGACATATTCATTGATTGTTGTTACGGTTCACCCTTCATTTAAAAAAAGAAAAAACCTCTATAACTCTTTTGAATGTGGGGATACATTGTTAATTAAATCGAAGAAGGTGCAGCTTATGTAGACTTGTGTTGGGTACAAATGGGTAATTCTCTTCCTGTAGTACACTTTTGAGGTCTTTAATCATAGATTATTAATAATCATAAGAACACTCCTTTCAAGCAACTTAGCCTAGTGATATACCTTCTCTGATGAAAGAAAGGAGGATATTTCAAGCACCTCATTGTGTGTGTAGCTGTTCTTGGTATAATGAAGCCTGCTTCATAAGCATGTGGCCTCTTACAGGCCTCCATTCTGCTTTTGTTCAGTCATGACTATCAGTTCAACATAATTTTCTATTTACCAACATAAATCCAAGCTACTACAAGCATAGAATTACATGTCACTACAATATACGCATTGTTACAATATCAACAAAGCACTACACCACTCAGATATAAACACACACATACACACAATGCACATGCCATACACACCACTTCCCCACCTCACACATAGACAATGACAAAATAAAGAGAAAACACACACACACACACACACACACACACATACACACAAATCAACAAACTAAAATAAAAATAAGTCCTGCAGATGGAAGTAGAGGCAACCAATTTGCCTCAAATACTATAACTTTTAAAGCAAGCTCACACATGCTACTTCAGAGTGCCAAGGTCACATCCATAGAGAGATGGTCGAGTGGTTTATTTATTATTTATTTATTCTTCTTCTGGGTTGTTTTTCTGACACATGTTTCTTTGTGCCCCTGGTGCTAAGGCGCGACCCAGTGGGCTTAGGCATACTTCCTGTGAACACAGCTCATCCAACCTTGTCTGTTCATGCATGGGAGTGTCAGCCTGCTAAATGTAGCATGGAGGCTTTGGTGTTAGGGCCAGTCAAATCCCTGAAGAGCAGAGTCCAGCTCCTGACCCCATGTGGGCTGCCAAAACCCCACCACTCCCTCCCATCCCCCATGTAATCGCTGCATGTTGCAAAATAAAAGTCCTGTTATTGTATATTTTTTCTCTATTCCTCTTGTTTTCTAACTTATGTTTGGCTTTGGGAGGTGAAGTAAACCACACTGGATCTTCTTGTTTTGCAGGTGTCGTACATTTATGGATTAGTTGTGTTTGAAGACTACCTGTATGCTACCCACTCTGACCCTTCCCAAGGGATTACCACCGTGGAGCTACTACAGATCCATAGGTTCAACATCACAGCAGAGCCCAGGACACTAGGCAGCCTGGGGAATTCTAGAGGAATCCGTGTTTACCACAAACTCACTCAGCCAAAAGGTAAAGGACATTTTGTATAGGGGTTAACATGTGCAAGCAAGTGTCAAAGTCTACTCCACCATGTGACTCACAAGCTGGAGTCTGTGTTGATACTGAAAGAAACCTTTCACTGCTTGAAAATGGATTCCCTGTCTCTCCCGATTTTGTCTACAGTCAGGAGTCACGCGTGTGAGATGGATGCATATGGGAAGCCAGGCGGATGTTCCCATATCTGCTTACTGAGTGGCAGCTACAAGTCCAGAACCTGCCGCTGTCGCACCGGCTACAGCCTGGGCTCTGATGGCCAGTCGTGTAAAAGTTAGTACATATTTTGTCCTCACTGCTACCTTACTAAGTCTATCATGGTGTATCATTATATATCCTTTGACATGGTCTTTTTATTCCCCATGCAGTAACACGGTAACGGAAACAGTAAAGGATTGTCATAGCAAGTACTTCATATTTGTAATGAACAAGCCTATTTTTCATGTATGCTTGAAAAGAGCAACGTAAGGCATAAAATGTTCTGCATCATTGCCGTTTCTGATGTTGACATGTGCCCGTAAAAGTCATGTGTCATATTAGAGCAGTGGGTGTGCCACACATGCGTCAGCTTCAGATGCATGCATCAGCCTTAGACTGACAGTGATAAAGATGAACACCGGTGGAGACAGACCCATTTGAAAATGATGTTCCACTATCGACCTGTCGCAAGCCTGATTCATTATTGCCATGATGGGGGTTTAAGTTTGTCTGCATTTGTTGGTTGGACTGATCAATTGGTGGACATTGTGTAGTTGACAATAAAAGCAGAAGATCAAATTGATGACACAATCTGAGGCCCACCACATTTCGATCGGGGTAACGAAGCATCGGGCAGCTTGCCGTGACATATTTGATTTATTCCCCTCTCCTAGATGTTCTGATGACACCAGCTCTCTCTCTCTCTCTTTCCCTCTCCCTCAGCATAATGAGATTCGGTGCTAAATGGTAGTGCTTCTTCATACAGCAGTCACGATGGGGTTTGATATCTGGGTCTCTTGCAATGCTTAATTGTCTCCTGGGTAGTTGGTTTCTTCCTCACAAGATGATAAATTGAAGTGAGGCATGTGTGGTCCTCACCCGCAGCATCCCGGTCTCCTGGGTAGGGGCTGAGAGCGAGGAGAGGTCTGCTTCTCTCACTGGAAGCCCTCCTTCATTCCTCCTCTACTCCTCTGGAGGATCCCCAAGGGTTCAGGAACGTGCAGCCCCCTGAGTGGCTGGCAGGCCGCCGAGGAGCTGCCTCAGCTTTCTAGGGCTCTCTGTTTGCCTTTATATCCAGACGCCATGCTATTTTAGATCAGAAGCAGTCTTCACAGCCAAGCCAAGTATTGCCATTGTCACTGTTTGCTCAAGCATTTTGCTTCTCTTACTGTCAAGACAGTTATGTAGCACGAGCGTGATTGAGGGGGTAGAGTATAGTCATTGGCACTGATTACTGGCTCCATTAAGGTGAATGAATGGCTCTGGCTCTGGCTCACAGATAAGAACAATGTGGCTGGTAAAAGGGTTTAATGCCGGGATCAGCATTGATGTATTAGACCAATTAATTGACAATAAGAGTAAAAAAGGGTTTGTTGTGTCCTGCCTTTTAGAGCCCAAAAACGATATCTTCCTATTCTACGGTAAGGGGCGTCCTGGGGTCATCCAAGGCCTGGATATGAATGTGAAGTCCAGCAACGAGCACATGGTGCCAATCGAGGACCTGGTCAACCCTCGAGCGATTGACTACCATGCAGAATCAGGAAGCATTTACTTTGCTGACACCACCAGTTTCCTCATTGGGCGGCAAAAAATAGACGGAAACAGCCGAGAGACAATACTCAAAGATGGTGGGTCTAATTCCTTTGTTATGTCAAACATTTTATACAGCATTTCTTGAGAGGATATGAAGCTCTCTACATGCAGTATCTTATATCACTGAGTAACATTTTATGAGAATGATTGATTGATAAAGTTGCAGCCATTTCACACAGTCCCAATGTATTTTGCCTTATGGTGCAGCATACTGTAGCTTAACCTGCTTTGAGAAACAGCTCATAAATTAGTCTCACCAGTCTGACAACATGCTGCTCTGACAGCAGGCTGAGGAAGTACCTGCTACCTGAAATGAAGTGACAATATGCTGATCTGTACCACGATCTCCCCACTATATTGTACATTTTACCTGTACCCAGGACTTGAAATTAACTTAGTAGCTTACTAGCCAATGTGGCTAGTGGATTTCAGAGCAACCAGCCACACTGAATTGTCTCTAACCAAAACATTTTTTGTATGACAGTGCAATTCATTTGTATGAGTGTATTTGTATTTACTGTTGACACCATATTTTTTAGTTATTGCATTACTGTTGACTCTACAACTGTTCAGTTCTCTAGGTCATAGGATCTACTTCCTTATAGCCAAAGCTCATAGCAGCAGAGCAACAAAGAGGACAAACTTTGTGGGGATGTAGCCACACTTTCCATCCATTCTTTGTAATGTTACCATACTCACTTTGCTGTCAGCTTCAGCTACAAAGGAGCTACTGCCATGCTACAGAGAACTGAAATGAGCACTTTGCTTCCCCTGACTTATTAAAAGATTGTTATTAACAGCAACTCACACAGCAAACCAGGGAGAAATTGAGAGCGAGGCAATTAGCAGGCGCCAAACAAAGCCTCACTATTGGAAAAGCTTTGTTTTCATACAGAAACTAGCCAACCAAAGTGGCTAGTAGAGTTCACACAGTTAATAACCAAAGGGTGTGTGTGACAGCCAGTGTAAGCAGAGTAAAATTAATTTAAAAAAAAACTAAAAAAAAACTAACATGAGATTGCATTTTTACAAGAAACTGCTTTAACAAACAATAGGAAAATATGTGAAATATTTTATGACTTTCTAAATCTGTGATTCTGTGTTGAATTCCATGCTGGTGATTTTATTGTAGACCTTGACAATGTTGAGGGGATCTCAGTGGACTGGATCGGGAACAATTTGTACTGGACCAATGATGGCTACAGGAAGACGATCAGCGTAGCCAGGTTGGAGACAGCCTCCCAGACCAGGAAAACTCTGTTGGAGGGGGACATGTCACACCCCCGAGCCATAGTGGTCGACCCCCTTAACAGGTCAGAAAAAAAACCTCCTTGGAAAGTTGTAATGTACCTTGCTTAAAAAGGCACTCTCTGGTTCATTGTTTTATGATGGTGTACAGTGACTTGTCGAATTGGTTCCAACTAAAGAAAAAGACTAGCTTCTCTGCAGATTTCTCAATTAAGCAGAAAGTTGCTGAGCCTAGTGTAAATGATTAAGTTGCCAAGAAAAACATTAGTGTAGGATTTCCACTCTAATCTTTTAGTGCTCCATACATATAGAGGATTGGGATGAAAAATGTATGCCATGGTTCACATAGTTGTTTTTGCACCATTTTCTCAGCAAAGTGATCTTTGAAAGTTGCCTCAAATGGCAATGTTGGTATTTAATCAATTCAAGAATTATTTTTTACACCCTAAAAAGCACATCTGTCTATGTTTTCTATGAACCATGAAGTGGGAGGAATATTGTGTGAATGGAGAGTGTTTCTGTGTTGTGCCATGGGATAAGTCATAGTATGCAGAGCTCTGATAGCATCTGCTACCAAAAGCACACTACAATGTGTTGTGTGTTCCCTCTTGCCTTGCTGTTGGAGATACGTATACTATGTTTCATGTTAGCAAAGACCACAGTGCCTTTTTGTAAATCCCAACATCACTATGCTTAAGGCTTAAAGTGGTTTTAACCCACACCAAATATAGTATGCAACAGTTAGAGCAATGCAACGGTTTTTAGGCTTCAAGCTTCAAATATGCAGCAGTCTATCTATCTATCTATCCAAACAAAATGTTTTTCCCTCATTGAAACTCAGAAGATGAGATAAGGCACATTATTGCACAAATGATAGCAAAGGAATTAAATGATAAATTGATTCAGTCATTCATTGTTGGCTGTGATTGTCTGTGGCTGCCTGTCTTACTTCAGGCTCCTCTTAGGTTATGTTCAGGCCTTCATGGTCATTTCCAAGTCGCTGCAATTTTTTCTTCTGATTTTTTTGGATGGCCATTCATATCTGTTCTAGGATGTATCCAATATGAACTCACATAGATGTTGAAAAGACACACATGCGCAGAGTAACAATAACAAAAGTACAAGTTACAGAGCCTTTGGGTTTTGACTGAATTGAGGCACCTCATTAAATATCAATCAAGTCGGCTATTTGGGCTTCTTTCCAGTTTTGTCGTTCATGCTAACACCGGCTTAGCCAAGCTGCCATGACGTAAGATTTACTTATTGTCACGGCAACGCTGCCAAATTTTGAATTGACCTTTCAAATACAGGTCCCATGCAGGTCACATGCCTCAGGAAACAATTTTGTGATTTTCCAACCCATATCCATGTAGTCTGAATTAAAAACAACTCCATGCAGTTTTTGCTGTTCATACTGATTAGAAAACATCAGATCTGTGTAAGGTACAAAAATCTGAATTTGGACATTTCAGCTGTAGTATGATCATCGCCTGAGAGGAAATAGTCTATAGTTCATACAGCATTTCATTAATGCACTCTGCACAATGATTACTTGTCAACAGTGCTGGATGTGGGGTGGAGGGAGGATATAATTTCCTTTTATGTCAAAGGATTAATCACTTTTACTCTGACCCTCCCACTGTCAGCACAAATGATTAGAAAAGCAGGTTTTGGGCTTCTGAGGAAGCATTCAGCCTGTGCCAGACGGTCCTCTGATCGCTATCTACTCTGCTGGAAGGGTCTCTTCAGGTGAAATGGATGCACGTTTCCAGCTGATTTCTTGATTTAGTTTTCCACAACATATTTTCTGCTCGGTTTGTCACCTCCAGTCTGTGTTGACATGATAAGGACTACTGATGTCGACTCACACCCCTCTATCTTTGCCGCATTAGGGCCTCTTAGAGTCTCATGAAGGTATTCACACAAATATCACGCATTTGACTTGAGTGGTGTGTGTATGTGTTTATATGGGAGTGCTGTCACAAAGCCAGAATTGAAATATAAGTTTAATATCTAAAAATCTGATACTACTACAATACCATGTAGTAAGCAAACAATCAAGCAATGGGTTTCTACACCTGGTCAGCTTTGTAGTAACTTTAGCGCAGGGGTTTTCAGAGTTTTTCCTGGCTCAAAATGAGGCGGAGGTATTACCATCCTGATCATGTGCCCACATGAATTGAATTTTTTTTTTCTCAATAAAATTCACCAAAATTATGCAAAAGCACATTTTTCAAAACTAAGTACTGTAGTATAACCGGCAGGAGACCATTGATGTGTGAAGTGATTTTGGGGACACTACACTGTATAACAGTGATGGTATTGAATATTTTTGTATACTCTTTTAGGTGTTGCACTTTTTAGACGGTCCCTCGTCTCCCAGCCAGCTGTACATAGAGACCAATGTTATTAGTCCAGCTTGGAGGACGGCTCATTTTGATGAAAATTTGAACTTACCGAACTCTGATCCTCTCTGTCACCGGTCCCTTCCACTTCTTGTGGTTGTGCACTACTTTCAGACCTGACAAATTTACCGCATCTCGTCAGTGACATGAATTATTACTTTTTAACTACCTGTAATAATCAGATAATGTCTGCACTGTTTCACCTGCTCTCATGATTCTCCTCCTCGTGAACTCGCCTTGTAACATTAAAGTAATCGCTGATTCTATCGCGAGCCATATCTGCAAAGCTGAAAACATTACACTGATGGGATGTAACGTTAATTTAGGAACCCTTTTTAAGAAATTGGGCGTGCTTGGATGCAAAAGAAACAATATTCACCTGTTTGAACAGCCACTAAATATCAGGGCACATTCCTGCAGTAGGGAGACGCTCTTTGGAGGAAATTCCTTGATTAAAATTGCGGCTCTTTTCTTCCTCTTTGGCAGTTTTGGCAGCGCCTAACGGTGCACTGTGCTGATTATGATACATCGCCGCCGCCACCACATCGGCGTAATGCTGCAATTGCAGTTACAAATGACAGAAATCCACCAAGTGCCACGCTTGTTAGAAAATAATGTTTTCCATTAAGACACCCGTTAGAGTTTTGTCAAGAGCTGGAGGCGGCACAGAATTTGACAGAGGCGGCCGCCTCGTAATTCTCTATGCAGGAAAAACAAATGGGTTTTGATGTAAATTTTAAGTATTGAATGTTAATGAAATTCAATATTGAATTCAATCTTTTGTGGCAAGTAGTATTACAATCTCAGTGTATGGTGACCATATGCATGTCTGACGTGTGTTGGTGCGTGTGTATGAGGGGCCGTATACACTACTGAACACCTCTCACATACACTACTGAAAATTAAACCTCTCACATACACGACTGAAAACCTCAGCAAGACAGCATGTGCCCTGATTTAGGGAGAGTTCTTCTTGACTCATTTAAAAAACAAAAACAAACAATGGATTTCCTGTTTCAGGGACATACTTTAAAGTTTTCAGTAGTGTATGTGAGAGGTGTTCAGTAGTGTATGTGTGAGGTTTTCAATAGTGTATGTGAGAGGTTTTCAGTAGTGTATGTGTGAGGTTTTCAGTAGTGTATGTGAGAGGTTTTCAGTGTGTGTGTTGAGTAGTACTGAATAATT
>CABFOQ010041964.1:0-15735 GCA_900660455.1 Gephyroberyx darwinii
TATTAACCCACTTCCATCACCCATGAGTCATTCTTCATTCCCTTTCTCACCAGGGAAGCACTTTGTGGATAAACACCGGGCTCAGCTGATCCAGAAAGTAACCTTGGTCGCACCTCTCTTGGATAAGCTTCTCAACCATGACGTTATCAGCCAAGAATTTTACGATGATATCAGGTCTCATCCTACCTCTCAGGATCAGATGAGGGCCCTCTACAGTGCTCTGCATGCCAGTGGAAACAAAGGCAAAGATATCTTCTACAGCATCCTTAAGAAAACCCAACCAATGGTTATAGAGGACCTCAAGTGACAATGAGGAATAGGTCAGGTTAAATTCATTTTTAGACCACACAGAGATGAGGGACACCAATATCTTTTTATACGTTATATAGAGTAATTTTATATGATCAGGGAAGTATTGTTCTGTGTCTTTAGAGGCTATTTTTGAAAAAATCTTTTTGACGTTTAGATTTGTTGAAACGTGTATGGAGTGCAGTGCAATCCCTGCCCTGATTATGAGGCTCACCGTGTTTACATGTGTTTTTGTACTGAATCAAGAATTACATGAATTATATATGAATGCAACTTGACTATTACAAATGATTTTCCTGCTTCCATCTGCATGTGTACAGATAAAACAGATATATTTGAAGTCATGATGTGCTGATAAAATATTTTATCATATTTTTTCTGTCATATTGTGATTTTGACATTTTTATTCTATTTGATGTCTTCATCTTCTGTGGTTGTTTGAATTGAATTCTTTGAATAAGTCAATAAATTGGCCTAAAACAAAATCTGGAACATTTCTGTCAATGTAATACACTTTACAAATCACAACATGTGCTTGTCCTTCCTTCAGGCTTTAAACACATACACTTATACCTTAAGACAACTATATATTTGTCTGTGTGAGTAGCTCGTCCATCACGACAGGCTGTGAATAGTCTTGTATAGACATAACTGCATAAAGAAAACCTTGAGCACAGCCATTCCCAAAGGCTAGAAAAGGGATGAGTCCTTGTTTATGGCCACTGGGGAATACAGTCTGCATCATCTGTCTTGAGTATTGAGTGTCTTGCGTTACAACAAACAGCAGGTCAATGATTTCACTGAGATGATGTTAAAGTATATATTGCCTTTAGGTGATGTGGTGCTTTGCAGGTAGCTTATCTGTCTAACCACCAAAGGAATTATGACAGTTAACTAGATGGATATTTCCTGGAAAAACGGACCTTCAATTCCCAGCTTGATGAATTTTCAACAGCGATTGTGTTGTGTTAATTCCCCTAAAGGGTCTGAGTGTTTTCTCTTTTCAAGACGTGTTCAGTCTACGTTTTCATTTCAAGTTGTCCAGCTATTACAGGCCTTATTATCAAGTAGTTAAAATCTATTAGTCCATGGTTTGTTCACGACATTTCCCTGAAGCGTCATTGAACAAGTCTCTTAGCGAAGTTGCATGAACATTTAGTAGTTTAACGCGATCATCTGTGTAAACAAAACACGAATGCTGTCGTGCTGCTAGAACTGCATTACCCACCATCCGTTGCGAGCGAGTAAACAAATGCTGCGTTTCTTTTCCAGGCGGTGTGTCGGAAATGTCTGGTTAATTGGTTCGTAATTACGACTGGAAAACCAGGGAAGAAACACTTCCCCAGATTTAATTTGTCCAGCATAAAATGCCCTATGTTCCATATAAAGCAGCTAATGTTATATCAATGATCTTTAGCAAGGTTATCCAGCTAGTTAGCATAGAAGGTGTTTAACGATTTACCACACAGGTGTTTTTATGAATTTAAGAACATGCTTAATGCTGAAAATCTTGCCCGAGTTTCAGGGCCGTTGCATTTTCCCTAATATGAAATCGAAATTTCCGAGTTCCCGACTGCTACTGGAACGCAGCATATGTAACGACAACAAACGAACATGGCGTCTTCAAAGTATGGGTGACTTATTGTTTTTAAATTGTAGGTCATGACTCACTCCAATCAGTGCCAACACTGACAAGTAGTCGCTGAACAGGTTTGTGTTCTACCTGAGTTGTTGAGCGGTATTAGCTAGTTGGAGATGAGACGCACGTAACGCTAACATTAGCGAGTCTATTTAGCTGTAACGTTAACGTTACCCAGAAGTGAATCTACAAACAGGGATAACTGTCTAGATTAAGTGTAACCTTCATTGTTCACATCACAGTCCTTATCGTTGCTGTACGGCTTCTGGTGGCCCAGGAGGAAATGCTCCCCTGAGCAGTAATGTTTACAGTTAGCTAGTTAGCTAGTTAGCTAACTTGCTGTCCTTTCAATTGACTCAAGCGGTCGTGTTGTCAGGTTTTGGATTTGTTGATTGTTGTAGCTATAAACCAGACCGGCCATGAGACCCTATCTGACATTGTCATTTAACAGTGGAAACTGAACTGATGAAATTTCACCTCCTCTGCTGAATGACTCTGCTCTACAGGAATGTGCCTCTGCACAGCGGACAGGCATGAGTTGCACCTTCCAACGGTTGGTTGCCAGCAGTGACTTCTGCCATGGCCTTTCTCTGCTGCTGTTGTCTCGACAGTTCCTGCTGCTCCGAGCACTCAGCTCCGGCCCCAGGATCAGTCGCAGCATGAAAGAGAGCTACAGACTGCTGCAGCTGCCGGATGAGGGGGCCAGCAGCCCTGCACAGGTGAAAGAGGCCTACCTGCGCCTGGCCAAGCTCTACCATCCTGACTCTGGAGCTGCAACTGCAGATGCAGTCCTGTTTGCTCGGGTGGAAGAGGCCTACCGCGCCGTACTGGCACATCAGAGCCAGATCAAGAAACGTGATGGAGCACAGGAAGTGGAAGATGAGGATAAGTCAAAGGGCACGGCACCTCAACACAGACACTACCTCAGCTATGAGGGTGTAGGTTTAGGCACGCCCAGCCAGCGTGAACGGCAGTACCGTCAGTTTCGTGTAGACCGAGCAGCAGAGGAGGTTTTGAACTACCGACAGAGGGAGCATGAACGGGCAGCTGCTGCTGAAGGGGCGCTGGTGGAAAGGGACATGCGTCAGCGCAGCCGAAAGATTAAGATCACCCAGGCTGTGGAAAGGCTGGTGGAGGACCTGATTCAAGAGTCCATGGCCCGCGGAGACTTCAGGAACCTAAGTGGAGCTGGAAAGCCCCTCAGCAAGTTCCAGCACAATCCGTACGCTGATCCTATGACGCACAACCTCAACCGCATCCTCATAGACAACGGCTACCAGCCACCCTGGATCATCACACAGCGTGACATCCGAGAGGCCACCGCTCGGATCCGCAATAGGCTGCTGGAGGGGAGGACGAGGCTGGGGGACCCCATGACCCCCAAAGAGCAAAGGCAGTGGGAGCAGCTATGCGGCTCTGTAGGGAAGGAGCTGGTGAAACTTAACAAGATGGTGGATGATTTTAACCTCATTGTGCCAATGCTCAGAATGCAAATGGTTCACTTCAGTTTTGCCCGGGAGCTTGACCGTGCTGAGAAAGGAGCCCGGCAGCACAGACAGGAGAGGGAAAGGGAGAGAAAAAGGAGGGAGGCGGAGATAAAACGGGCCGAAGCATCACCGACACCTAAAGACACTAAACGAGGCCTGATGTCTTGGGTGCAGAATTTGCTCAGATGAAAAAACACCACAGCTTTAGATCTAAGGGAATAGAAATGCCATTTGAAATCAATGTTTTATTTATTTTCCACTATTACAAATCATCACTACTGATGGAACATTATGTCAAACAGTTTTACTGTATGCTAATGCAGTGTTATTTTCCAGATTCATTGATGAATTTGATCAAGTTACTATAAGGATTATAGTATACAACCATGGTTCTTGCATTATGTGATTGTAAAGGTTTTCTTTACTGCTCTAAGCACAGGTTATGACACGACAGTTTCTGTGATCACAGACAAATCTAGAAACTTGATGGTGTGTAACATTTGGTTGCTATGTGACATTAAAAGTTATATTAATTCAAAATCTTGCAATAAACATTTCAGAATTATGGTCATTATGATTTTTAAGATGGATAACTTTTGAATCATGCCATTTTAGCCTGGTAGCTGCTCCAGTGTTGCAGGGTTGCAGATGATGATGGGCTCCTTGCCATTGGCTCCTCTACCTGGAGCTGTACCATGCAGTGCCTGAGCAACAGCCCTGGATGGGGTTATCACCTTGGTCCAGTCATGGGCAATGTACTGGTGATAGGGATCATTCGAGTTCTCCAGCTTCTTAGAGCGAATGTAGCTGAGCATGATGCCAAACGTGAAGAAACTGAACATGCCCACCACCAGAAGAATATACATAATGCCCTGAGACTGAGCATGAGCCCTTCCTCCTCCCATGTGGTGCCCAGCCTGCTGGGTAGTGTAGTTTTGAGGTATCGGTGGAGCCAGTACACCTGTTCCATTCAGGCAGTGCTGCAGAAAGGAGAGCAGGAGAGACTGCAGCGCTGTGGCGTTAGCGTGTAACATTGCTGACCTCTGCTGGGCGTCTAGTGAAGTGCAGCTGGAGCGACTGAGGAGGGACAGCAGGTTCTTTATAAGAAACACAAATTCAATTTGAAATTTGAAAAGAATTGCGTGTTACATGACATTTTCTGTCTGCCTTCACATGTGACAAACACTTACTGGAAACGTATTCCTTGCTTTTTGAATTGTGAACACCAGCTGGAATACTTTATACACTCTGGTTTTCAGCTTGGCTTACCTTTTGAAAATTAGAGAGATTTGGTGTGTTTGGAGTGGGGTAGAGAATGATACAGAGTCTACCACTACAAGTGAATTATCTAAAAGATTATTATTGAGTCAGGTTCAGTAGAAATAGAATAGCCTACCTTTCAAGGATGAGTACTTAGTTCATGTTGCCATGGACAGAAGTAGAAATTGAAAAATCCAAGTCTGTTTTGTGTGTTTCCACGTATCGTAGGAGCTGCTAGCAGTCTGGATTACCCCGACTTCACTTCCACTCAAAACGTAAATCTCTCCGTCTCTTAGCCCCACACACTGTGCCCTCCTTTCCACTCATGCATTTACCCACAAGAGATATGCAGCATGTTCGACATGTCAACACATTTAATGAAACGAGGAGGTCACAGGGCAAGGTCAGAACCTCAGTATAGTGAGGCAGTATATAATGAACAATTTGCTGTAGACATTTATATATAGTTTGGTGTTAAGATATAGGCTCAAGTTATTGTCATGATAAATCACATAAAAGTATACTGAAGTATACTCAGATTTTATGAGCCTCATAATCCTGTAGCAGAGGAGAACTCCACCCATCTGGTAGAAAAACAAGAAAAACAATTACTATGAATTATTTGCAGGAACAGTTTCATCCCAGATCCACAATGATCAGATGCTGTATTTACCCTGTGGTTAATGTGCAATAGTAGTTGAGAAGGATGAATATTTTTGCAATGTATGAGTACTGTGTATGAGTGTGTGGTCATCTGTGGGATGGTGTTGGGCTGCAGCAGGAGAACAAAGCTGCTTTCAGACCGGAGGTAGTGTGGAGAGACCGCAGCACAACGCAGACAAGATTGAGTTACAGTTACAATCACCTCCAAACGTCCTCCTTTCACTAGCTGGCCCAGTCGCTGTGCGTGCATGTGTTTCCCGAAGCCAACAAGGAACGGGCATTAAAGACAGAAAAGTCTGCAGTTTCAACAGTTTTTATTGAGCGCGACATGGCCTTTTCACGTTCAATGTTGTTTTCCACAAAGGAATGCCACTCTGCGAGTCTGATGGGCATTTTTATGACAAACGCAAAGAAGGTCACGCAATTTTACAAAGGCTGCGAGTCTCGAAATTCTTCTGAAATCCAGCAAGTAACATAAAAATATCTCTAATAAACAGGGTCCAAAAGTCTGAGTCCACTTCCAAGAACTCCTTTCATCATTTATCAAAAACTAATACAAACTCTTAGTCAAATGATATTTCTCAAACAAGATTACATCATTTTCCCCCAAAAAAGGTTTGTTAGTGTTTACTGAAAATCAAAATTTCTCGATATTTGGCATGTACAATAATGCATAGAGGACCATATCTGGTATCTAGTGACCAGAACAATTCACACTGTGTTAGGAGCATACATGCGTTGATATTTGAATGAAATATATGGTGTGACAACAATTTGAGAAAACTTTAACAAATGGTGGGAACAAGATATTCAGATATATTTCGATTACATACGAGCATTTCTGAACATTTTGATTTGTCTCAGTTCTAAACAATAAGAAGTATCAACTGGGTAAACAATTGTATTTGTGTTTTTGAAAAATGATGAAAACAAACAGACTTTTGGACCCCACTGTATTTGTAGCTTATCACATTTTATAGTGCCAGTTGCAGGTAAGGCAATAATCCAACCTGCTGTAACCTGCTCCTTCAGGATTTAGTTCCTCATTCATTTGAAAGAATGTAATTCTTTGTCAGTGTTTGCCAGCACACAGCAGCACATGGGCAGAGTAGACTATAGTTATTGGCAAAAAAACAGTTACCGTATTTAAGTGCAACTACAAACTCAGACATGCTTAGACAAATCAGAATAGTGCTTTTGTCTGATAAGACCCTGGCACATAAATCCTGTTGAAGCTTGCAAAACGCTCAAACCTGTGGCAGTGTGCAGCTGTAATACCTGTTCAGGCCCTGTCAGTGTATGATGTTATGATATCCTCTGTTTTTATATATATATACAGTACTGTGCAAAAGTTGTTTTAGATAAATTTGGTCTTTTCTTTTTTGGTTTTCTGCATTAGTGTTTTACATTACTACTGTTTTTTATATTTAGAAACTTTTCATTTCATTATTTTTGAACGCATCTTCGCTTTACAGAATTGTTTTACATGTGCCTTAGACTTCTGCAGGTTGTGTAGCCTACTGTGTGAGACGTGAATGTAACGCCTTCAAAATCAACCTCTCATACAAAGTCTACAGCAATGTCATGATGTAGAGCGTTCTTCTTTTCACCTGGTGGGTACAAAGGAAAATAAATTACACTCAAATGGCCAGTAGCCAAGAAAAAATATGCATAAACTTGTACTAACTTGATACGATTTCTCATATCAGGTGTTGTAGAAACCAATAATAATGCCTGTGCCATGGTGGCTTGTTATAGTAATTCAAAGCACAAGTTGAATTTTACTCACGAGAAATGGAGTTACTCTAGCTGCACCCCATCGCAGTTGTCTTTCGATTCTAACAGTCTGGAAATATAAAAAGAAGGGAATAGGGAATTTGTATGTATGTTTTCGTTGTGTGCTAAATCATGCTTGACAAATTAAGAATGAAGTATCATGCAATCTCTTGTCATACGGCATGCTAAGAGTTGATCTTGAGTGTGACTTAGGATGCACATCACGTAAAGAGACAGGACTCACTCGGTCTGAGCCTTGAGGGCATTGCGCGCCTCCCGAGCCTCGTGCTCCTCTGAGATCTTCTTGTAACAGTAGACCATAACCACAATCAGCCAGAGCTGGAGAACCACGATCACCACATACATCATGATCTCTGAGATCACCGACGTCAGCTCCCGATTGGCTGGGAAGGAGGAACCAGCAGTGGAGCATTGTAGAAGTAGAAGCATGTCCAGTGGGTTTTAGCCTGTGTGTTGTTAACTCAACCAATATTTCTGCGTCTGAGAAATGTTTGCAGAACTAAAACTGTAATCTGGATTTTCTTTGAGGGCCAGAGAATTGGGTCTGTGGTGAGAAGACATGAAACTAAGCCTTTATGTTGAATCGTAGGGTGGTAACAACGACAAAGAACTCTGTACATCTTAAAAAATGAGGATGTGATTAAACAGAACAGGGGAAACCAAAGCCTCCCTGTGGTAGTGAGACACTGCCTTACCTACAGCCACCACGGTTAGTTCCACCTCCTTCTCCACAATGACACTCTCAACAAACTGCGGGAGGAAGAGGTTGCGCTGGAAGGTGCACCGGTACGTGCCCGTGTCATTAAAAGTGACGTTCTGAATAAAAATGGCTCCAATCTGAATATCGCGGTCTTGTGTTCCCCGCCACTCCAGACGGTCGCTGAAGTCTTCATGGAGGATGCTGGGATTAGGGTGGTCGTAGTGGAAGATCTGATAGGGCAAACAAAGATGGGACATTTAAAAAAAAAAACCTTTTCTATCCAGGGAAGTTTTGCTGCGCATGCACATTCTTTTTCAGATCCACCTACAAGTTAGCAAGGACCAGCTTCACCGGTGCAGTTTGGAGCTTGAGTGCCTTGCTCAAGGGCAGAGAGTTACTCATCTGTGTAGCCTACCTAGATTTTTTTTACCGACGTTACTCGCAGGTTAACTCACATGCCTGAACTCCTCTCCTGCTTGTTTGAAGTGCCAGTCCACGGTGGTTTGGGCACGGACCTCCTCTCTTTTTTTACAGGAGATGCAGCCCAGCAGGAATCCTTCTCCTGACACAGCTTCTGTCATGGAGTCCACCTCTGCACAGCCACCATGGCACTGAGACACTAGAAGAAGAAGAAGAAGAAGAAGAAAAAGAAGAAGAGGAGAAGAAGAAGGAGGAGGAGGAAGATTGGAAGAATGAATACTAAGAAGTGCACTTGTGTTGCACTTCTCTTAACAAATTTACAAATTGGTGTAAAATAAAATGGTTTAAGTGTGTGTGTGTGTGGTTTAATAAGGGTATTTTAATAATAATAGTATTGCAAGTCAGATGAAGAGGGGGGTAATTAATTGAGCGTAATTCATGTAGGGCAAAGCAAAAGAATGTCTGAAATCAACAAGTGAAATCAATAAAGTGAACAGAGAAGGTAGGGAGCAAAGATCACCTCAGTAGTGGAGGGTAAACTGGGTTCCGGTGGGTTTACCCTCCACTAGTGAGGTGATCTTTGCTCTCCTTTTTTATTGAGCATGTAACATCTTCTCATGCGAATGTAAAGCTGTGCAATACACGTTTATAACATGCATTATAACAGGTGTCATCGAGATGCTATAAGTTACATAGTCATCCCAAGAAAATAACACATAAATCAATTTTATTAAGAAAATCTACTTGTTTTTTTTTGTTTATACTGATGGCCGCTCTTACGGTCCGCATCGGCTGGAGTTGAATAACAATAATAATAATAATAATAATAATAATAATAATTTTAATTCCTGTTCATTTAATTACAAAGTATAAATCGAGAAACTTCAAAAACCCACGAAGTCCAGAAAGTCTTCATCCTCTCTTTAACTCTTCATGTTTAAACTCTTTACAATTTCTGGTCCAACCATGGATAACATCACTACAACGTCAAAATGTACTTCTCGTGATTAAAAGCACACCTGATCTCTGGCGGGGGGGGGGCATAAACCTACCGCTGGCCTCTGATTTTAGCTGAGACCTTAATAGGCTACACACATGTAATATGATTTATATTATTTAACACTTACCACAAAGGTTTAAAACAAGCAAGAGAAACAAATGACGCGTCATTTCTGCTGCAGCAACTTTTGGCCCACCAGTTGACCAAAACGAGTAACTTTCCTTGATCTTGTCCCGTCAGACTGGTTGAGTGTTGAGAAATAATATTGGCGAGAAAGATTACATTATTCCACTCAAGTCCGAAATGATCTCATGTTCCTCACGACGAGCTCGTTCGCCCTTTCACGCAGATGGTCATCTTGTCAATCCATTGGCTGACCTGTGTGTAGGCATATAAACGCTGAAAACTGCGCAAGTAGTGAGAAGAAAACTCGACCCCTTGTAGGTCTCAGCAGTAGTTTTAAGTCTCCCCTGCAGTCCCGTCTGAATTTGAGCCAGCTATATTTAGAGGCTGTGAATCCACGAGTGTTGGATGTTAAAACTGCTGAAAGCCAGAAGGGAATCTGAGATGTTGAGACGCATACTACTACACGACAGTCTAGCCTAAGACAACAAGCAGAAGTCTCGAGGAGAATCTGTCTTAAATGTGTGAGCGTTTTCACGAGTTACATTATTCACTATACATTTTAAAGTTTTGTGTTGGTTTAAGTCATATTATAGGGGCTATGGTTTCTGTTTCATGCCCTATTAGTATCTATTTACATTCTATATTACTTTTGTAATACAGTTCTTTCTTGTAAATTATCCATTAGATTTTTATGGAGTGACCATTGATTCATCCATTACTCCATAAAGTAAAGCAGCAACGTCGGCATGCAAAATTCTTCTTTGAAGGTTTTGTTAAGCAAATTAGGTCAGATAAACGTCTGTTTGTGTTGGAGAGCAGTGAACCTGAAGTCGCCATTCAGGTATCCCTTAAAGGGATAGTTCATGTTTCTAGCAAGCTTATCTTTTTAATGCAATTTGATACTTTATTGATCCCTGTTTTTTGAAACACACTTTCCAACCTCCAGGGAGGTCAGAGGTCAGGGTCAGATACAGAACAACACCTGCAGTTGGCAGGGATTCAGTGTCTTGCTCTACAACAGCAGAATAGTCGGTTGGCATTGTTTACAAATTGCTAACAAATAAAATGAACTGTGAAACATGAGGGAAAGGATATGCAAAACCTTTATTTTGGCCTACACCCTCTTGTTTGCACTGTTCATGCAGCATGCCATCAAACCTGCACTTAACCGAACAGCTCTTATTGTTCTTTCTTTTGGCAAAGTAGTTTTGTTTTTTTACTGGGAGTCCAGTATTGTTATTTTTCCTGAATTTTGCTGAGGACGCCTTAACAAGCCAGCAGCTTTTTGTATGTATTCACGAGTTACTATAAAATACCACAATATCCTCTTGTGCTACTTTTGCTCTGCTGATTGGGTCTTAAAAGAGCTAGCAGTACAAGTCTGACTGTTGGTCAATATATTTCTTTTGTTCTTTTTGTTTGAGAGAACTTTGCTGGGAAATGTGCTGCACAAATATGGTTATTATTAATTATTATCATCAATAAAATCATTGTTTTCACTCACACTTAATCTCATTCAATTACTATAACCAGAACATCATTTTTATACTTTTTGTCTTTCATTTTCATATTCACCTTCTACTGTCCTTATCAGCTTTAATGTCTGCTATCAGAGGCTCTGACAGTCAGTCAATGCCAACGGCCACTCAGAAAAACAAGGCCATTGAAGTCAAGGCTGACAAAACAGACATTGACTGAAGGCCTCATGTGCTCTGACAAATAGGTTCACGTGGTAGAGACAGGCCATGTGTTGACATGATGAACGGCATGAGGGGTGTTTTGGTGTTCTGTGACATAACAAGTCAGGCTGACTCAACCATAGCCCACATTGACAAGGGTTATACCAAGATAATATAAATGTCATAAATGCACTTAAATAACAAGAGGTATACAAGAGTAGGATATAGGTATGTGTGTTATTTGGCAGTGCTGGAGGTCAGGGATGTCCTTGTGATGCAACTGAATGACACAGGAAGCACTGAGAGGGTCCTTGTCTCTTTTAACCTTGTGGTAACCTGTGAGTGATGAGAATAAAACAAACAATTTAATATGTTCTCCCTGTGACAAACACACACTTGACTGAGAGAGAGAGAGAGAGAGAGAGACCTTGGGTTGGCAACACATGGGAAAACACACGTCAAGTGAATGTTGACGCATGATAAACCCTGTGTGTGTGTGTGTGTGTGTGTGTTTGTGTTGGGTGCATTTAGGGGTGGGCTGCACCTCTGTCGCCATACACACACATACATACACTCAGTGGGAGTGACACACCTCCTTTCTCTCTGTGCTGGTTATTTTTTTATTTTTAGGTCAGATCGAGTTTCCAGTTCCCGATTCAGCTCCGGGAAGCGCTCAGCAACACAACTCCCTGTGACTTGGAGTGGTTTGGCTGCATAACGCAGACCTGCATCCTCCGCTGCACTGGAGCCAGCCAAGTGTTAATTGCAAGAGGCAGTCAGATGTAGAGAGAAGATAGAAGATGCCCTGTAAACCTATGGAGAATTTAAAATTGCCAAGTCATTGTGATGCTCAGTCGTCTATTTAAAGGACATAGAAGAGACTATCGGCTGAATCTCAAAACTGACAGGCAGGTAAATCTATTACATGAAAAGATGTTTAGATGTTTGGGATATGTTATTCAATAATTTCATGTTTTACGAAAGCTATTTTTAACAATCAAGCTGACTGTTTTCCAATAGAACTGTCATTTTCATTTTATTATTTATTTTATTTGTTACAGCCTAGAAAATGATATTGCTGGTTATTGCCTTTTGAGTGAGAATTGCTATTTGTCCCAATTAATTTATTTTTAGAGTCTGGTAGAATAACTACAAAACACTCAATAGTTTAAAAACAAGACTGAAGTAAAGTGTTGGCCAACATGAGGCTGCAGGCAAATGAAGATAAACATAATATCAAAAGACTAAGCCTGTTGGTTGAGTTTAAAGCTGCAGCGTTTAAATTTCTCAATATAATCTACATGTACTACATTTCAAATCCACGTGGGCCTGTAAATGGATTTATGCATCTTCATTAAATGAAACACACTTGTCAATATTTCCCTTCTTGCTTTCAGCCCTCAGACAAGGTGACCTGTCCTTGGCCCTGTGCATGTGGCCTGGAGGAGAAGATATCACATCTCTCACAGACTACATCTAAAATACACTAGTTCAGGGTGAGAGGGACGAGTGACCAATGACTCAATGCTGCTGTGGGAGGCAAGAGGTAAGATGAAAATGAAGCGTATATGATTTGCATATATGCTACACTGCATTTTTGTCACTGCAAATAACTCCATGTTCAATTAATGCACTAATCTTAAGACCATAAGCACTCAAATAAAAGAATAGACCTTTAAAGAAAGAAAAAAAGTTTTATAGCCATTTTGTGTGGCAAAGACTTTAAATCACTAATTACAAATAATAACTGCATGCAACCTTATTAGACACAAGGGGTCGCAATTTGACTGTCTATTTTGTTGGACAAATTCAACTCATTTTTGACAAACAGCTCCCTTCAAATTAACTCGGAAACAGTGCTAAATGTGTGGATTTACGTAAACACACTGAATGAGTTTATTTTAGGTTTGGCAAATAGACGTAACCTTGAATTGTTGCCTGGTGTGCTGTATTACTGCGAATAAGACAAAGTGTTTCTTTCATAGCATTTTCTCAACAGTCAAGTGATTATCTGTCCAGCGTTACTGTATGTATTGCAACTGTGGCATCGATTGCTTCATGTGGTGCGGACCACTTGGCAAAAAAAACAAAAAACTGATACAATTAGAAGCAGATCGTGCATGTTGCATTGATCTTTACTTTAGAGTTAATTCAGACGATTATATTTTGTAGTTTATGCAATTTGCTGGCTATCGTACTCATCTCAGTGATTGTTGAGACACTCGGCTGCCCACATCCTCTGAACAGTTATTTTCCCCGGACTGCACCACAAAGTTTGTCTTGGGGGGGTGGTCGTTTTCTTTTTGTGGTGGCTGTGTAAATGTATTTATATAGTCAAAGAGCTTTTAACTCGTATGTCTTAGAATTTCTTGCATTTAGTAATATAAGTGTAGAGGAGTTTGTATATTATTGATAAAATACGGTGAAGACAACACTTTTGCTGATTAGATTGCTTACAACCCCCGCCTACTAAATGTATCACCCGACTCTCTAACTTCGTTCCATTTTACTGTGTGCGAAAAAGCTTGTCTAGTGAGAGTTTAAAAGCCAGCAAACAACATTACAAAACTAAGTTTGGTGGTTGGCTGGACAGTTAGTTTGATAATAGACTTTTATATAGTTTTTAAATTAAAGATGGAAGACGCCGGCGTAGCTCTTTCTTTGCTGGAAATGATAGCCTGCTAGCAACATCTTTTAGGGAGCAGTCGGCCATCAGAAGTGGGGGGTACTTGTCTATCTACGTTAGTTAGCGTTAGCGAGCTAACGCTAACTAACTATTAGCTGTAGCCGGTAGATGCTTTTCCTAGAATGTTGATGTGTTCCTGTGAAAAAGTGGATTTTAATATTACTCCCCGCACCGTCGCTCGGCTTGTTTTCGAGGCCGAGCAAGATAACAGAAATGGAGGAAATTCATCCAATGGGAGGTAGGAACTGAAAACTATTCTTTGTCGGGCTAAAAGTTTGGCTTGCCCATTCTTAACCCTCAGGCCCTGGGTATTCGACCACACACCAAATGGCAACAACAGGTGTGAAGGACTGTTTACCTGTAGCATTAACGTTACTTTACATAATTTTAACGCTACAGTAAGGACTATTAATTAATTTGTATACAGACAAATGTGTTACTTAAACCTGAGTAAACAAAGCATCACTGGCGTTGATGAGTTAAGAAACGTGAGATCACAGGATCAGCGGATCCTCTATGCTGCCAGTTACAGCTGAGTTCCTGGAAACTTGCTTTGTACCACAGAAACAAGAGCTACCGTGTTTGAACGTTTGCATCTGACACTGCATTGGTGCAATACATCACGCAACACCATGTTTCCCCCGAACCAAGTTTGCAAGATTGCCTGTGTTTTATTGCAAGACAGGTCTGTGTTGACCAAAGAGCGAGGGCTGCACGGGGATTATGATGGATTACTCTGGGTAAACAAGACTATACCGAGATTGTTCTTGTTCAAACAGATCACAGCAAATACTGTCAGGCTTGCATGGCACCTCGCTTTTAGAAGTACCTGCTTTGAAGGCAGATAATATAGTTACACACACATATACACCTTCCCTGTTGGAGGACAGAGTCTCAATATATTTCCATGTAGTCATTTTGCTGCGGTGTCCTACGGTGACAGTTAGACTTTGTTATTACTTGTATAAGCTGTTTCAAAGGCTGTGTTATTGTTGATGTCTGCTACCACATCTGACTGTTGCTAGGTGGGATCATGTGTCTGTTCTTTCAACAAGAGTTTTAGGATGAGTTGTATTTTTGTATCTAGTCTGGTTTTTGGAAATGATAGCATTCAGAGCACCTGCTTCCTGGTTTGAGGACTGGCCTGTTAGGGTTTCCCCTGCATCAATAGGATTTGAAGACGTCTCTCGGCATCTGTTACTTTCTGGTGACAAATGTACAATAAGTGGTCTCAGTCTATCTTAGTTTTGAAGATGTCTCTCAGCATCTGTTACTTTCTGGTGACAAATGTACAGTACGTGGTCTCAGTCTATCTTAGTTTTCTGTTCTACCACCTTTGGCTGTTTCTGAGTTAATACTTGAAGGGAGCAAATGCTGAAAATATTCAAACAATGTTCCAAAGCTGTGCAATATTACATGTAGGACATGGAACTACTCTTCCATAAATATAGCCTATTGAACTGCCTCTTTAATGGCAACAATATTTCACAACCTCATATGATGTCATATGATACCTCAAATTCCCGGAGACAGTCAGGCAGACAGTATCAATGAACCGGCAGAAATAGCCTTAGCCTCATAATCATTGTCGAGTGGGATGGTTAAGCAACTCATATAAAGAGGACCGCTTTAGGATGGGATAGCCTTTTGAATGCAAAGTTTCTCCTCTCTTCAACCCCCAGGTAGCTACTTCCAGACATAGATCTGCCGTTCTCTGAAAGTTCAACTTGTGCAAAGATGAGCCTGCTTTTGCAAATACAACCCTTGTGAAGTCTGCTGGTGGGAGGAGGGAGAAGAGGCATACTGAAGAAAGAGCGACACCGGACATTGGGAAAGGTGCAGAGGAGGAAATGTGAAAACAACTGATCTTAGCCAGGCCTGCACCTATACAGAAGGGACAACTAAGAAAGGATTGCCAGAAGACAATTTGAGAAGGCTTTTTGAATTCCTAGTAGGAACCCCCCCCCCA
>CABFOQ010041968.1:0-12264 GCA_900660455.1 Gephyroberyx darwinii
CAGCTCTCCAGCGATCGAGCCGGGGCCCCGACCAATTAGACTGCTTACGTAAAGATAAGGACGTCCTTTATTTGGAAAGGTCGGCCTTTATGAACAAAAGGAATTTTAAGTATACATACACTCAATGTACATCTCACACACACACGCACACACACAGCGCCTTTGCACAGTTATTACTGCCCTACGGCTCCCTCTCCAAATTGAATCTAATCAAGTGAAATGCTGCGAGGGTCCACGGGAGAAAGAGCAGGTCCGACGGTGACCGCTTACAATAAAATCCCTGACATTTGGAAACAAAGCCCCCTCTACCTAGCTGTAATTGCATACGACAACTGCCGCAATCTTTGATGAATGTGTGGTGAAAGTGTGTGTGTGTGTGTGTGTGTTGATCACGCTGGTTGAATGGTTTTAATCTTTCTCTCTTGAAGTGGTCGCCATTGGAATACAGTGGGGCTAATTACACTGATTGTGGTGAATACAGCTGCTGTAAATATGTTATGAATGTCCCGTTCCTTCTGCCCATCTCAACAATGTAATCTGTTGCTAGCAGAAAATTGACACCAAAAGGAAGAAATTTCTTTAAATAGACCTGTTAGGCCGGCTGTGGGAGGCAAGGTGAAAGGCTAGCTAGTTAGCCACATCTGTGACATTAACATTGGCCATATTCCCATCAATGTTAGATCCAAGGACGTAGTGAATGTCTGACTAATATAAAAACCGTCTTCAAAACCACCTGGCTCTGCCTCATCAGCTGGTGAACCGTGTGGATTGTTTTAAAAGCTTTTAGGGAAACATTAGCATTGGAAATTCAAACAGCAGCGTACTAGAACTAATGAATGTACTGGATGTATCGCTGACTCAAACTCTCAGTAGCACATGGATAGTTTGCTCAGATGTTGCATTCTTACATTGTCTCACCTCTACTCGGCTAGTCTGAGATTATGGTACAATCCAAACCATTGTAAGACTAAGACTACTACATATAGTAGAATATAAAAAATATGTCCGGACCTGTTGACCATATTGGATCATATTGGATTCTATTGTATTATATCATATGAAGTCACCTTATATTGTTTTATCACATCATAGTGTATCATTTTGCATCATACGTGTCATATATCACATCATGTCATTTAGATTGCTTCTTTACATCTTTATACTGAGTTATAGTTATACATAGGCTTATTATTGGTATATATACTGTAAAGCAAGAAGGAAAACTGCAATGTGTGTGTTCAACATTCACAGTGAGGACTCTTTTCTCATAAATGATTTGATAACTTATTTGTCTAGCGGGTATGATTCGACCCATAGGTTTTGATGGATCATAGAGTATATTGCAACAAGGTCAGCAGTCAGGTAGTAATCCTGCTTGGCCAGGCTGTGAATGACCACACACACACACACACACACACACACACACACACACACAAACTCTGCCTGTAGGGAGACACTACACACTTCTTTTTCTAAAGCAAGGTATCCAATGGAGAAATTGGTGCATTTTATTGTTGACATTTTATTGCTCTTTCTCACGGTGATGCATGTCATGCATTGAAAACATGCAGCCCAACAGCATTATTTGTTCACTGGTCATGGTGTGATGCATTATTACTACTGGGGTGTGTGTGTTCTTTTCTTTTCTGTCTCTCCTGCTCATACCCATGGACCTCCTAACTATGTGTCTTTATTTCCTCTGTTTGCAGGCCAGGAGGAGGATGGGCGGAGAGTTTTGGTGCTGAGCTACCCCCAGTACTGCCGCTACCGCTCGGTTCTGGCCCGGCTCAGGGAGCAGCCGTCCTCTCTCCTCACGGACCACACGGTGCTGGCACTGGGGGGTATCGCCGCGTTGAGTGGGAACACGAGGATCCTGTACTGCCGGGACACCTTCGAGCACCTTGCCCTGCTGCAGAACGAGAGCGTGTGTGACGAGTTCGGTGAGTGTGGCAGTTGCGACTTAACCACCAGAAGCAGATCAATTCAGATCAATTCAGATAAACAACCACATCAGTTCATTTGGAACTGCAGCAGGCAAAATATTGGCTGTTTTGCTTTGAAGTCTTACACATCACCTAAAAAACAGCCTCTACTGTCCAAACTCTGAATTTAAGTGTACACTTAAAACCCACTTGTATGGTTCTGCATCTGAAAGACTCATTTATGTCCTTATGGTTATCCTGACCATTTGTTTTAGTCTCCTTTGAGTGGAAAATGGGCATTCATGGACAGTTTTATACTGTTGAAAGGATTGGTAATTGCCATGGGTATTTGTGCAGAATTGGACTCTGTATTGAAATCTATAAATAGATTTTTTCTTCCCTAGCATTTTTGCTAACCAGCGCAGAATCAAAATTATAATAATCAAAGTTATTTTCCCAATAATTTGTGGTATATTTCACATGAACATGGTATTTTAATAGTATTTGTGAGGACACTCGCAGAAGAAAAGTAAATGACCCCAAATCCCTGTGCAAGTCCTCCACTGACACCAATTCATTATAGACTTTTTGTGCCTCGAGCGCCAACTTTTTTTTAAGTGGTTTCCTTTCTGCTACACCCCCTTTGTTTAGATGCTACCACCACTTTGTGTAGCGCAGCATAACAAGCAGCCAATAAGCAACCTGTTTGATACAGTGTGCTTGTTTTGCTTTGCTTTGATTGTCTCATTGGCTCATGGTCAGAGTGTATGCTGGTCAGCAGGGACAACGTTTGAGAACACACAAAGACCAAAGACTATTTATAACTGAGGCATTCAAATGTTATCGTCTCAAAAAGTTACCGGCCGGCGTGGCGGATGACACTTATTGATTTATCTGCCAAAGACATATTTTACTGCCATGTAGCGCTTGGCAGGTGTTCATTTCAGACCCTGGTGAAGCCCGCTAGGTTGTAGGTTGTGGTTTCTCTTCAGTTGTCTCGCTTCTTATCTGTATCTTCTAACTAATGATAGCCCAAATGAACGAAATAACAGAATAGGCTTTCAATCAATGCTCTCTTTAATGTAGTTAATTAAGGCTGAAATTGGAATTCAATCCAATACTTTTGGCGTCATTTGGTATTAAGACTTTCCAATATGCTGAGTAAATTTCATTCAGCGTCGGTTTCCCCCAAAAGAGTTTGTTTTCTTTATGAGCACAAGTGACCACCATTCACACAGTCACGCCTATGAAAAGCATTCTGTGATTCAAGTGAGGAATTTTGAAGTGCTGCAACATGTCTATCTGCCATTCACAACACTTTCCCTGTAGCTCACTTTATTTACCCTGAGCCGTGGCAAAACAAGGGAATAATGTGATTCATCTCTCCTTATGCTCCTCACTAGTTCAATGTAGTTCAGTGGAGGTATTGTGTAGCACCAATTTGACATTCACAGTAATGGCTCCTCTGGTCAAAAGTCATTGTTTTTCTTTTCCTGTAAATTTGCCAGTAGGTAATTGCATTTTTAAGAGCAGCAGAGGTGAGACCAGAAGGGAAAACGGTTTTAGGCGTAGGAAAATAAGTTATGAATAGTAACGCTAACATCCTGTGGCTGCTGTTGCTCATTCGCTTGGCTCAATAATGTCATTCCTTTGTGAGCCACATTTAAGCTAAAGGTTTATTTTCAGAGCCTAAGGGAGTTCTAGTTTCTTTGACTGAGGCAACAAGATTTCTAGTGTTATTCACACGAAGGTTTACCAGGTCAGAAGCATACTTTTATTTCTGTATGAATCGCTGCTAGGTGACTGATTTGTTTCAAAGCCACAGCGGTCAGTAATTGCCGTCACTCTGCAGAGCTAACTAAAGGCCCTTATTTGCGCACATGCATAAACACACACCTGCATACTTACGTACATATATACACAGCTGCTAAGTACAGTTCTCTTTCCACTGACAGGCTGCTTGTGTAAAAGCAACCCTAAACCACCCATTAACTCCACCTTTATTAGTATAAATACCAGTGCTGCGGCTGAATGAGGAGGAATAATAACCAGCTGTGAAATAAAAGAAGTTAGAAATTGACCTGGGGACCAGTTGTAGGGCTTTTTCTATGCTTCCCTCAATGCTAATTCTGACCTTTGGATTCAGCCAAATCTGCTGTGGCAGCTCTAATAGCCGTCCTCTTGTCTAGGCTAATTCATGGAAGTGTGTCAGGCTACCTCAGGGGGTAGAGGAGAGGAGAGGGCTAGGGAAGAAGAGAAGAAAAATGTGCTGTTACAGAGTTTCGGCAAGCCTGTTGGTACAGTATTGTGTGAAATTTAGCCATCAGAGGAAAAGCCTGTTGGCGGGAAGGGATCCATTATCAATCCTGGTGGCCTTTTTTTTGGCTTTAACACAATACTAGGTTGGACTCTGCTAGGTATATATATGATTTGCAGATTTCGTTGCACATAATCCCCACTGGATAATGTTTTTGACTTCAGCATGTCCAGTATGCTATCATATTGTTTTTTTTTCTGTATCTTTGAGGTGAGCCGTGAAACATCAATACGCTTTGGCTGGCGCTCTGATTTTCAGAGCGGAGCATATCCTGGAAACAACTTTCATAGTTTCAATATTTGTACAGACTTGCTGAGAGTTTATTGTTTCATTTAAAGTCATTGGTAATGCGATCGCTACATCAGTAATAAGACTGACACAGCTGTTGGATAGTGTCACTGTGCTTTCTCAGGGACGTGCAGAGCTTACTTTAGATGTTAAAAGGGGCACCCATAGCGCCATCGGTGAGTGAAGATCACACTGCAAACACTATGAACGTTGAGTAGCGAGTTGGTAGAGGTCATGCCACGCCTATCTATAGCTCTAGGCTCACCGACGTACTCATTTCTGGCTACGCCTGTGGGGCGAGGGAGTGGAAAGTCTACATAAACTACACAAACATATGTTGGATTTGACATAAAATTGCTTCATTTTCTTTGCTATGCTGTTGGTTGTATCATTAAGGATTACCAGAGGCCCTAGACTAATAGGACCTGCAAAGACAAAGCATTCATTACCCATAATGCCGTGACGCTCAGAGTTTCCACTCTGTCTCCGCTTGTCATTCCAAGTCCACCTCTTCTTTTGTTTCTTTCATTTCTTCTGCCTGACTCCATCTCTACTCTTTCTGTCTCATTCTCGTCTGCATCTGTCTCCACTTCCTCTCTTGCCACGTCCAACCTGCTTTCTATCTGGCTCCAGCTCCTGTCTGCGTCTCTTTCCAGTCTCCACCATCTCTGCTACATTTTAAATAGAATTAAAGATAATGTTATTAGTCTCATAGAACAGTATTTTAAACAGTTAAAGTTATTATAAAGAGCATCTCCATTTCACCCTCCTGCCCTGACTAACACGCCGCTCTGACTGTCATCCTCCCAAATGTTGTCATGTCCAGACGGATAAAGATATGCTCCCTCTGGCTGCTTCTCTCATCGCTCTCGCTTTCATTTTTCTCCTTCTTCTTTGTTTTGAAGGCATTTCTCAGCTCTGTATGTGCAACAGTCAATATTAAGATATGTTTGATTACCCGATAGATATGGTGTTTTATTTGAACAAACATCTAGATGAATCAGAGGCTGGCAAGTCACAGTTTACTAACATTACACCTGCTGCAGGTAGCCATGTTGGAAGAGAGGCTTGACCATGACCACAATTGACATAATGTTGGGGGAAAAAAAGGAAATACAATAGCTAGTGTAGACATATGAGAAGTTATTTAATGGTAGCAGAGCCGCAGCAGCCTGATAGAAATCCATTCAGTAATGGACTCTACCACAAATAATTCAGTAATTGTGCTCACCGATCATCACAGCATCAGCTGCAGTGACTCAGTGATGAGTGGTCCACTGTCGCTGTCTGTTCACCCTGCACCGGCCAGCCGGGTCTGGCTGATCAGAATTCAGTGACAGAGAGAGGGGCATTCAGTCACGGCTGAGGTTTGTAATTTGGAGCTATTTTTGTTTTCCACCAAGCATACAGAGTAAAATAATGAAAACATTGGCCAATGAGGGCAGAGGAGCAGGGTCTGAAGCACCTGCAGCATCCCCCATGTGCACGTCTTATCATCTAGCTCAATTCATGTTCATGTGTTTGGTCCATGTCATTATCCATGTCCCTGCTTTTGAATCGTGTTTGAACAACACTGTGGTTTTCGTGTGTGTTCATGTTCAGACATTATGTTGTTTGTTTATGGTTTAGTTGCTGAGTTGTTTATGGTCTCTGCGTGATCATAATAATGTTCTAGCATCTGTGACAATATGGATTGATCGCATTTACACTATTTTGTGTCCCGAGTTGTTCATAATGTAATTCCTACCCGGAGGGAGGCAAAATTACTGCGTCAAAATGGCAGCAGAGGTGAGCTGTGACTGAAAGCAAAGGACACTGAAGTTCTGCCCAGAACTTTTTGTAGGACAACAATATCCCTGTCATTGTTGCTTATTTTGTGGGAAATACTGACACACATTTCATATACCCGCACAGATATACACATTAAAAATGAGTTTTTAAATAAGTTAGCTCGAGACTAGAGAGGTGTTTATTACTGCAATATTATTAGCGTTTCCTAGGCTGCGCCGCTGAGAGAAAGACAGAAATACTTTGTGTGGGCAAGGCCTTTGAAGTGTTGAGTGACAGATGACAGGGTTTTGTTATTTGTGTCATGATACTAGTAAATCCTACTCACATTCATTCAGGGATATGCGCTGTGAAGCAATAATGTAAACACTTGTAATCTAGATTTAGAGGTGCGGTATCTGATATACTTGAGCAAGATGTACAGTGCAGAGCTTATTCCTGCCTGACAGCTATTCATTTGGGCATGTGTTAGGAAAATATTATGACCAAAATTCTTCTCATTTTCTCCGATTCTGAAGTAATGCTCACAAACTGCTGACCTTCCACTCTCCTCCCTCCTTCCACCCCTTCAGAAACCTAACACCCCTTGTGTTGCTTAAATCTACAGTATTTTGAAGTGAGGCAATCATGTTTGAGATGAAGCAGTTGAGCTCTCTCTGTCTCTCTGACTCACTCTACTTTTCTCTTCTTGCTCTTTCTCATTTGTCCCATATTCCCCAGGTCTCATTCCATGGCACGGAAACCATATATTTCATGTTCAGCTAAGTGTGTTTTGTTTGAAATATCTCTCGCTCAGAGCCAGTTTGATTTTTATTAAAAAGAAACATTTTCAGTGAAATCCTTTGGAATCCGTTTTCGTAATCCTCAAGGGCGGGAGGAGAAAAAAAGATTTATTGCTTCAATATAATAACTATGTCCAGATGCACTGATCATAAACAGAATTTTAAAGTCTATTTTTATAATATTGTGTATGTGCTGCTCTTGTGCTTCTGTGACTGAATTTGTTTGTGTGTGTCGATGTATGTATGAGTGGTGCTTCTTAATCTGTGTTGCATCCGTGTGTGTGTGTGTGTGTGTGTGTGTGTGTGTGTGTCAAGGTAAATGGGGTTAACGTTGGGAGGGCCGCCCTAGTAAAGCCAGAATAAGAGCAGAATATGAAAACAGTGATAGAGAAAAGCTTTCCTTTGTTTTGTCACTTCTCTTCTCACTAAAGCTGATACTGATATCCTAGATAGAGAGAGAGAGAGAGAGGGAGAGAGAGAGAGAGAGAGAGAGAGAGAGAGAAAGGAAGAGGAAACAATTTAAAATCTTGTAAAATCTTGCTAACCTTTTTCTTGACAGGTAGTTTGCATCTTTGAAATCACCCGATGTAGGTAGCTCGCAGATGAACGTATGATGTCATTGTTTCCAAAACCTGAACCTTTCTTTCTTTCTCTCTTCAAACATAAAATCAGACTGTATGAAATATGCATGGGCCAATATTGTCGCGGGACAGGCTTAATGTAATAGGCAAAATGCTTGCTAAGCTCATGCTTTCCCATATCCTCTGCAGATTTGTGTTCACCATCAGTCCATGCATTTTTCATTGTCCATATGTCATGGTATAACAAGGCCATAGATGAGGAATTTCGAGGGGAAATAGAGAACATGTTGCAGCGTTGGACCCAGATTTCATAATCAGGACATGTACATTACATCAAACATGAACTGAACATGTGCTGGAAGGCTACAGCACGTACATACTCGTCTTTTGATATGCAATATTGTACATTCATGTTTTCAAGTAATTAAAGATACTTATTTTTCCACTATGAAGTCTCTCCTCTTCCTCTTCCTCTCTCTCTATGCACACAGCATATTGCTTATGACATATTGCTTGACAGTATGTGCCTTTATACATAGTGTTGGATCTGTTTAGTAGTAGTAGTATAGAATCGATGTTGCAGTGCTACTGTATTTTTACTAAAAGCATGGTCTCTTGGTATCAACAGCATTAGCGTGACCTCTGGGCTGAATAAGGCATGACCTCCCTTATTATCCCTATTATGTCATCAGTAACACAAAGGCGCTATAGATGTTGCATTGCTGCTTATCTATTTTTAGCAAACAGCACAAAAAGATAAATAAGCATCTGGCCATAGGCGAGAAGCTTTCCAGAGGTCTGAACCAGCAGTGCTGATCTGGGATAATTGACCTGCAGAGATCGAAAGACAAGAAAAGTGTTACCCGGGCAGAAGCACTGTTACTGTTAGGTGAAGTTTCTTTCAGACAAAAATCAAGATTTTCTGTATGGAGGTAACTGACTAACGTTTTGTAGTATGTTCATTACATATAACTTGATGGGTCGTTATCAGCTCAAGTCTTGGATACGGTTAAAAATGAGTAAAAATAAAAGTACAGGCTTTTAAAACCCTGCAGGCTGCCTTTACCAGCTCATTCATTATGGCCTAGATCATTACTTGACAAACCTGACTACACTACACGTGACACATATGAAACCCAGGCCTGAGGGGCTTGGTTTACATGTAAGAGGATTACAATTATTTGATTACAACACATGGGAACTGTCAGAGGCTACGTTTTGAAATGTATACTTTCACCCCTTCAAATTCCCAATGTGTTTTGGATCCTCCTGAATCTCCCTAGTAAAGGTTAGAGAGAGGCATGTTGGAACCTGGCGTCAACACCTCTGACTCATCAGTGTAACTGTAGATTTTGTTTACAAAGTCTCGAAGTCTGTCTGCCAATGAAGCTAATGTAGAGAGCGCTCTTGAACGCAGCCCCTTTGGTCAGGTTGCTGTTTTAAGTGTCTAGCATCTTACTTATGTCTGCAGGCAGGGGCTTGTTGTGGGTTCTTGTTTCTGAAAACGACTTATGTGTAATTTCAGTAACGTCAAACATGACACTACTGCACCGCTGAATGATTCGGGACAATGGAAGAGGGAGGAGTGTATGATGACTGTATGATGTTTCCAAGCATTTCTCAAAATGAAGCAGCAGCCAAAAATTGAACACCTACTCTCACAAAATGATTGCTGGCAACTAAAACACACGGAATATTATTTCTTGCTATTTTGTAGAAATGTGTTTGCAAGGGTGTTTTTTCTAGACGCAGTCACTTTAAAATTTATGAAACATGAAATATGAAGATGAAGAGACGGTTCTTGTTGTTGTGTTGTTTTTTTAAAAAAAAAAGGCATCATAGCCTTTTGCAATGAAACCCTTATTGGATCCTGGAGAATTATATGGGCCGATAAACAAGGGGAAGACGAGGAAACAAGGAGAAGTATCCGCTGGCCTATTTTTTAGGGGGATGATTATTATTTATAATTACCACGGTTTAATGCTGTGTATCTTTTCGGAATGACAAAGTTCCTATGATTGGGTTCATTGGCCGACTCAATCCCATCAAGTGTAACTAGAGCGTGATCTATTAGAATACATATGTTTTATTGATGTATGGGCTTCGTGTTTATCCTGGCATTCATTTATTTATAGGTCGATGCTGTGATTTTTTTTTTTCCCTGAGTAATGAATAGGATAAGCCTTGAAGCTTATCCACTGCTCCCTTTCAACTCTCTCCCTCTCTCTCTCTCTCTCTCTCTCTCTCTCTCGCTCACTCACTCGCTCTCTCTCCCTTCCCCTATCCCTCTACAAAAGCCAGATTGAAATACTGTATTTTTTAAAGCCCCAGTCCCATTGAGTTGTTGCTGCAGTCTGTCAATATCAATGATGTGGAAGCGTTTGAAGGTTAGCCCGTTTTAGCAAATCCTCCACATTATGTAACTTTTGACTCAGTTTTACATTTGGCACTCTTGGAACAACAGGGTGTGTATTTGGGACAGTCCCTCCGAGTGCTTGTACATTTCTTTTTCATTTCTAAAAGGTTTTTTTTTTTTATTTCCTCTCTTGGAACAATAGCCATTAAGAACTACTTGCCAACACTTCACGCAGAAGCAATAGCTTAAGCAGCATGTTCACTTGTCAGATATTTACAGCTTTTATTTTTAGCCTGGCGCTCTTATCAGTGTATCCGTTGTGTATTTTTTCTTTTGCTTTTGACAATGAGTTTGTACAAATGAAATACACATAGAGAGATATTGCATGTTGTTGGAATTTAGCCAACAGCAAAGAGTTTTGTCAGTGGTAATTAGAGTGTGTGTGCGCGTGCATGTGCGCGTGCGTGTGTCTTGAGCTAAATACAGAGTGATATTATCAAGTTCTCCCAGGGTCAGAAGTCATTGCATTCCTCAGTGTGTGTGTCAATCAGAGGGTCTGGGCTGAGATTAAAGCCAGCCCAGTCTCCAGTGTGATGTGTGTGAATAAGTACTTATGGCACGACGCTACCATCATGAGGCTATCACATGAGGTGGACGGAATGAGAGAGAAAGAGAGAAAGAAAGAAAGAAACTATATTGAAATTTGTCTTGTAAAACATGTAACCCTGTACACGCCTACAATAGTTTCCGATTTAGTTTGCAAATGGAAAGCTTGAGTCTACAGGCTTTATGAGTTTGCACGGTAGCAGAGTACATATATTCACACCTCTGTTAACCCCCCCCCCCAATGAATCCGATGAGAACGATGAACGATTTCATAATCCGTCGCAATAATAAACTTCTTTGAACAGTTTAATTGGCTCTTCCTGGAACCGCATGGCTCCGCTTCATTTGATCTGATGAAAGAGTAATGTTGCATCTCCCCAGGGGGAGTGTGCACAACAGCACACAAATAATGAATTAAGAACACTACCCGTGTTTCTTTTTTTTTTTTCAAATGACTGCCATAATAAACTAGCAGAATTCATACAGCACTTATGCCAATTTCAGGGCCCCGGATTGCTTTCATGTTTACTTGCTAATCACATTTCATTTTCCAAGCCTGTTTTTAAGGGAAAGTAATCCTGATTCCTGGAAGGGTGAAGGATTGGGGTCACGCGGGAGCAGATTGATTGTCACCAGAAAGCACCGTTGTTATTGCGACCATTTGGAAACGTTCCAGAGACATTCCTTGTGTACAGTACTGTGAAAAGCTTCACTTATTGTACACTGCTGCATTCACTAGTATTTTGAATAACCCGTATGCCATGCAGAACAATTTGACTTGAAGGCATCTGGTGTATGTAAAAGGGAAATACAAGTAGGGTATGCAAAAAAGGAAAAGAAATATGTAAAATTGAAACTGACAAAGTCACGATGGTTGGGGAGAACGTCCCCTCTCTGTAGCAGAGCAGTATTAACAATGACAGTTTGAATGGAGAACTTGTGTACAGCAGTAGTACGGTCGCAGAAATGAGCTCATTACTGGCACTTACACAGTACTGGCACGCGCGTGCACACGCAAACACGCACGCACGTGTTTCTTTATGTTACTGTGGTGAGGATATTCCATTTACTTATCCAGTTCCCAAACAGTTCCCTAACTACATACCTAAAATTAATCCTGAAGGCAGGGAAAACCTTAATCAAAACCTAAATTAACCCCAACCCCTTTCCTAGTAAGGCTTGGCAAAAAATCCTCACACACACACACACACACGCCCGCGCACGCTAAGACACCACCCTAATACTTAAATAACTTCACGCGCTGACAAGTCGATAGTGCTCATCACAAAAAAGGTTAAAAGGATGATTTACAGAATTGTAGATGTGCGAGACAAAAATATGGGAGTATTTTTAATGTCCTGGTAAACAGACACTTGCTGGGATGTGGGCTTGTCTCCATGGCAACGCTAGTCGGAGCGTGCCCAGCCTAGCGTTTTGACAGGTTCTCCTGATGATGATTGATAATTACTACCTGACTTGTTGTCTCCGTCTCCACAAACATATGGCGGGAGCTGCCCTCCGCCATATATCTGCCAAATCGTTCCCTTTTCTGATAATAGCTTTTTAATGTTGCATTTTGTTGCACATGCATAGCAATAATTCCCCCCCCCCCCCCTTTTTTTTT
>CABFOQ010041968.1:13760-25286 GCA_900660455.1 Gephyroberyx darwinii
GCTGCTGTTAGAGCTCGTTTAGTAAGAAGCCCGTCTAATCCTTCCCTTGTACCCTGGTGCTCACTCACTTATTAGCCTTGTACTACAGTGGTTTCAGTGTGTCAGGAGTCAGGGGTTTCTGATTCAGGTGCACTGCTCATTGACTGTGAACGCCAGTGGAAAATTTGAGTTGTCGCTCTCTCTCTCTCTCTTTCTCCTTCCCTCTTTCTCTTTCTCCTTCTCTTCCTTACTCTATCTGTGGAATAACTTGGATGTGTTTGTGTAATAACAGTAACTAGTATCCCACTGCCATGACTAAGAATGAGCCAAGCACATTCCTCATTAAAACCAGAATAGCTCTCAGCGCTATAAAATATTTTCTGTTGCAGCAACATTTATGGGCAAAAACAACCAATAATATCACCAGTGATGGAAATCTTTCAGTAACATCAATGTACTATTCCCTGAGGTCGTGCTATTCATACCTTATGAAATGCTGTGCTTTTCTGAAATGTTTTGCAATTTATTAAATTCTACCTCTGTGTAAATTACATGAAATGAATTAACAGTGAATCATCTCTCAACCCACCGAGGTTTTGGTGATGAATAAAACCATGTGCCCTGTCCACCCAGGCACTCTGTGGGAGTATCTTGTGTAATTTCTGAGGATATTATGATAGAGATACTCAAAGTGCAAATATTGTGATTATCATTCAGGAAATTCACCGCTGTCATTGTGTCTCAAATGACTCGGCGCAGAAAACGTGCCCCGAGCACAGGAGCAGAGGAATAACTCTCCTGTCAGATGTGACAAAGTGAGAATTATGAACACGTCAGAAAAGCTTGATATTAGTCCTTCACAAGTTAAAGTTGTTCTCAGGGATGTGGCGGAGCACCTGAGACACACCGAGGCACGGTTAGTGGTGGAGGGAGCACTAAATCCTTTACGTAAAAGCAGAAATACCCTGATAGTATTGTACTTAGTGAGTATGTAAGGTAAAGTAAAAGTATATATATACATAAACACCTATCTAGTACCAGGTAGGACCCCTTTTGCCTGCAGAACAGCCTGATTTCTTTGCAGCATGGATTCAACAAGGTGCCCTTCTGCACACCACTGCTGTACAGAGCTGTTATTGGAGCATCTGTGGCCTTTTTGTTAGCTTGAACCAGTCCGCCCATTCTCCTCTGACCTCTGTTTATCGCACCATTCTCTGTAAACTCTAGAGCATAAACAATCTTACCACGGTCAAAGTCGCTTATATCAGCAGCTTGTCCATTCTAATGTTTGGTCCAACAAAAAGCTAAACCACTTCACCATGTCTGCAAGCTTTATATATTGAGGTGCAGCCACATGACTTGCTGTTTGGAGGAGCAGGCTATTTGAGTTAACGAGCAGGAGTACCTAATAAAGTGGCCGTAACATTGTGATAAATGTAGTGTGACAAAAAAAAGTAAGGTAAGATATTTACTTTACTGATATTAACTCACTTTAAATGATAGTGCAGTAAAAACATTCACGCAAATATGTTTCTTTATGGAATGGAAATATTGATGAACTAAAAATATACTCGGTGAAGTACAGTACAGAAAAGCACTTCACTCTCCAACCTTGCAGAGATCTTTGATGTATAGGGAAGGCGCCATTGCCTGTCATTGCTGGTTGAGGAATCAATCATCTCTTCCTCTTTGTATTCTCTGGTACAGTTGCCTCGCTGTTTTGGAGCCCCCCTTTGCCACATCCCTATACCTCTGCCTATGTGAAAATGTTCCTCCAATGTAAAATATCACTTCAATGATCACACATTTAATGCTTTACTGCGCTACAAATTAAAGTCTGTGTCTCATGAGGTGTAGAACAGGTTTCCTATAATGTCTTGTTAGGTTTTATTCACTTTGGGTTTTTTAGTGGTTTTGCTACCACGTAATGGGACGAAACTGCCACTAGTTGTTCCAGTCATGCCTTCCACCCCCGCCGTGTTTGAACTTTGACCTCATTATGGTGTAAGGAAGTTGAAGTTAGACCATAGAATTATAAGTCTTCGAGCAAACATCCATTTGAGTAGGAGTTTGCTTTGTGAAAGCACAGGTGGATTTACAGGAAGGACAGGAAGGCTCTCCCTCGGCCGATTCAGTTACACAATCTTTCTGAGGGATGTAAACTAAGAAGTAACTGAGCCGAGTCAAAACAGCGCTTGCGTATGCGTTCCTTCCTTAAAGAGGTTAACAGCTCATTTGTACATGGGTGCGACATTGTTATTTAGTGAGGTCAGCAGCTTTTTAAACTTGATTTTGAACCGGCGTTGTTTCGGCTGTCATGATGAGTCAGTAGTATTTCTCACTTGGTTTTAAGTGATTTATTTTGACATTTTTGATCGGCTTTGAAATGAGCAATTTGTGATATTATACAAATGTGCTTCATTTGCACATTTGTATAATATCACAGAGGATCGCAAAATAAAAGTCCCTTGAGCTTGTTTGCATTTTAAAAAGCCTACCTTTGGATTCACTCTGTAGTGAAAAACAAGCAAACCTCTTCTGTACTTGTGACATTTTATAGGAATTGAAACCCAAATTGTCCAAAAGGGAGGTTGTAAATGGTCACTGAAATACAAACCTATGTTTCTATTGAGCTTTTAATTTTGAATTGCTAATAATACAATAGAAAGAATCCAATACATGGCATCAAGTACTATCACATGTCCATCTGTTTTAAAGAGGATCATGAAATAACATTACCTTAACAGAGACAATCATTATGAGAGCACATGTAGATATTGAGTTTTTTCCACCCAGTGTTATCAGCTGAGGCATCCATCAGTTGAATTCTCCAGCCGGCTTGATGCGTCTCTCCCTTCCCAGCAGCCACTCAATCAATCAGTCCATTTTGTTGTGGTTCCCTGTGGCTCCACTCTGTTGATGCAGAGCTGTTCCTGAGCTGTCTCTAATGAGTTTTTCATTATCATTGACATCAACTGAATGATAATGAAATAGGGGTAGTGGGGCTGTATTTAATTGAATCTGAGAAAAAAAGAAATCTTTTTAGACAAAGCGGCGTTGCAAAGTTGTTGAGCTAGGAGCGTTTCGGCTGCATGCAAAGATCAAGTTGTAGGGCTGCACATCTCGCCGCTGAAGTCAAAGTGACTTCCATGGCTCTAGGGTTGTGCTCTGTGACAAGGCATGATGGATCCACACCCCGGGGAATACCCCTCACCTGTGTGTGTGTGTGTGTGCTTGTGTGTGTGTGTGTGTGTGTGTGTGTGTTTCTCCCTCCAACAAGCCATGATTTAGAATGATGTTCGCTACTGTTCAACTGCATTGTAACAGTGGTGTGTGTGTCTGCATGCATGCGTGTGTGTGCGCGCGGGTGTGTGCGTACAGTATGCCTCCAGGGGATTGTGAAGGACCAGGCAAGACTCCTCTGGTCATTTCAAGTCGCGTCAGTGACCCAGATAAGCACAGAGCACTGAGCCACAGACCTAGAAATAAATACAACTCAGTGGGAAGCAAACAGGAACTGGGTAGCTTGATCAGCAGCCATTTTTGGTGTGTGACTGTAGTGCCCATTTTGGGATGATGAAGGAAGTATCGTGGCTTTTAATGATGTTTTTTTTCTAGTACATTGACAAACACATTGCCATATCTTTCTGCTTGGCCCACAGAATGTTAAAAATATCACGCCTCAGGATGCTGTCAGATTATTTTCTAATGTTTGTTTGTTTTTTTTTACAAATGAAAACGCCTGTGTTTCCATTCTAGGAAATCAATCTGTGCAGAGCCTGGCCACGTTTGATTTTCTTTGTGTTATTCTAAAGAGGATGACTCCTCCCTTATGTAACTCTGCCACAAGGAGCCCAGATCAGCAGTTCTCCACTGTTCAACTATGCAGCAGCATAGAAAGATTGTCTGCAATCCCCCACTTGACTTTATGTGGCTGCGTGTGTGTGTCTGTGTGTGTGTGTGTATGTGTGAAGGTGTTTGTATTGTGCATGTGAAGATTAGGTACATGTGTGTGTAACGTCCTTGAAAAGGGGAAAATAGATCTGTGCACAATGTGCTTTATAGAGGTTATGTAACTCAAAATGATTTACACATGTACAAAATACAAATATTTTGGGGTTTTCTTTACTTTTCTTTCAAGTAGTAAACAGTAAACAGACAAGTTTAATTGTAATTTTTCTTTCACAGATGAGATTAACCATTATTCATTCCTTTAAATCATATTTACAATAAACCAAAATCTGTCAAGTATCTTCTTTACAGAAATGGAGAGAAGGGAGCCTAACGAGCCATTTACTCTTGGACAAAAGAACAATTCATATTGGATAGTTAGACTAGGTGAGAGAGGAGGGATGACATGCCCGGTCCCGGGCCGGATTCGAACCAGGGCATCGCGGTTATGTGGTATGTGGTACTGATGCCACATATCAAAAAATAAACAATCTCATGTCAAACCTGAAAGTATTAACTATGATGAGTCTGTATTATATGATGTAAAATCTTTAAAATCTTTGTTAATGAAAAATAGAGAAAGCAAGAGAAAGAGAGAGAATGTGAAAACAGAGCAGAAAGAAAACACACCCCAGCTGTATAAGTAACAGTTACAGTGTTGGGAACTTGTTTTTAATGCCAAACGGATGACAAATGCATGACAAATGCCCTTGTAATTCTCCCTGTGCTGTTCCTCCCCAGCCTAGCTGTTGTGAAAATAGCAACATGAAGCGATAGGTTGCTGAGTTGCAATCACTTTTCCCCTTTTTAATGACTACCTCTTAGTTTTATTCGGCTGTGGTGTTATTCTAACATTTTCTTGATGGGAATTTGATCCGATGAAAATAATCAGAGTCCCTTTGGCAGGGAACAACCTTGGATGTGATTTAATTGTCATTGCAGATGGAAAGAAAGAATGTTGATGCTGTGAAATACGTGACTCAACTTGGCTTATTTGAAGTCTCTCTGTCTTCTCTCTCTTTTGCTCTCTCTCCCTCTCTCTCTCTTTCTTTCCTTTGAGCTTATCTCTGTTTGTGTTGCTGCGTGGAAGCAAGGCACTCTGCCAAGAAGTTACATTACAGTCGCGGGTTGACATAAATGTGGGTGTACAAAGGACTTGGAGGGTTTAAATACTTTATTGTGTGTGTAATGTGAACTGAGCAATTATATCTGCCAGCCTTTCAAACAAAGCGCTACTATCAGGCAGGTTCATGTGTTTTTAATTAACAACGTTAAGCTTTAAGACATGAGCAGGCTAACTAGAGGGAAACCAGACATGGAGCGATGATATCAGTGCATCTGAGGTGCCATAATAAAATGTAATGCTCTTCTATCCTGATGCTATTTATGCGATAACAACCTTAGGATATAATTTGTCTTATTACTGTAGTAGCAGTCGCTATTGTAGTTGTGAAACAAAACCAGTTGCGTCATCATGTACAAGAAATAATGTTGCCATTGGTGAGAAATATACAAGACTTGAGCTTGCTATTGAATGTTATTCTCAGCGGTAAGACTTTGTTTAGATTTGCTTCATCGTCAGTGTACTACTAACTGTTTGACCATGACATTATGTCTTTCTCTCCATTTACAAATACATCTGTCTGAATTTAAATGGAGCCTCTATTTTAAGCAGAGAGAGAACATGAGGCCTTTGTTTACTAGCACAGTGGAGCTATTTGGCAGTCAGCTACCCAGTTCAGGACAATGTTGCACTTATTCAGTTTAAAAACTATTAGCCACAGGCTAGCAGGGTTGTAAAATCCCCATCCCTGATTGTAAATGTTCCTGTCATGCCCTCCATCCTCTTCATCATTTAAATTCAATGTAGCCAGAAGTGAAATGTGTTGTTGGCTGTAAATCATCACTTCTGCTCCTTTTTGTCCTGTTCCTTTAGAAATGACATGTCATTATATTACATGACATTATAATCACAAATTAAATGGATGGCTATTATGATTGTAAGTTAAGGCAGAAAATTGCACACCTTTGGAATAAACTAACACGTGTTTCAATCTGGATGACAATCATCATCTAACCGCTACGTCTTCTGTCCTCCTCCTCCCTCTCAGCTCCCAACCTGAAGGGGCGACCACGCAAGAAGAAGCTGTCAGTCTCCCAGAAGAGGGACTCCCAGGGTCAGGCTCAGGGTCAAGGTCAAGGGTCATCGGGGTCAACCCATGGGTCAGCAGCAGTGGCAGCTCAGGACCCCTGCAGCCCAGAGAGCAAAACTCCTACCAAGGTAGCACTCACAGTGATGCGAGATGTATACTTGAAGTGTGTTAAGTTGGAAGTGTTATATAACTTCTATAAAATATAAAATATAAAATATAAAGATGGGACTGCGATGGCTACATCTGTAAAAAAGGCTTTAGATAGTACAACATACTGGGAGTGTGTTTTTGGGCAATACACAGAACATTTTTAACTAAAAGGTTTAAAAGGTTCTTCATAATGACAAAAGATTACGCAACATGTTTTCCTATGATGAGCAAAGGGGGGCTTTTTTTTGCAAGATAATAACCTTTTCTTCATAGACTGTATTCAAGCTAATAATGTTTATTTCTGTTATACACCAGTTCCTTTTAGCAGTTCAAGTCCATTTTTATCCAGTTGATTCAATCGTAGATACATTCATTAAAGACTTTATTTTGCAGTTCACTCCTTATCCAGCCACTATCTGACGTTGGTAGCAATATTTCAAATGAACCCTTTTACATATGTTATTCCTCTGGCCTTCAATTCAATCAATGTCAACAATTATCTCTCGAAGCTGGAGTCAAGATAATCTCTGTCTAATTTCTGATGACAACAAGAGGCTATTTCAGGAGCTGCTCTATTGAGAATCAACGGGAGGCTGCCTTAGCGGGCTGGAAGAATATTTATCTGTCTTTGTACCCAAATGTGCTTCATCTCAGAAAACCCAAACAGTCCAACATCATATGAGCAACATTCTGCTTTTCTTGAATTTGACTCCTCGTGCTCTTTTCTCGCAGGTCAAACCCAGCTGCAAAGTGACGGTACCGAACGGTAAGATAACCTCAGCGGCCAAACACAAGACCAACGGCCTCAGCAAGAGGTCCTCAGCTGAGGAGAAGGAGAAAGGGAAGGAGAAGGAGAAGGAAAAGGAGGAGAAGAATGAGAAGGAGGAGAGGAAAGAGGAGGAAACATCAGAGGAGAGCAGAGCGGAGGAGCAGGCTTTCTTGGTAGCGCTCTACAAGTACATGAAAGAGAGAGACACGCCCATAGAGAGGATCCCCTTCCTCGGCTTTAAACAGAGTGAGTAGGACAACCTATCCTCTTATTCCCTTACTGGCAATATTTGAGCAATGGGTTACACTAGTTTAGACTCTTTATTAAACAGTAAAGTTTGCGTCGTATTATGTATTGTGCTTTTTTTTGAGAGATTTAGGTGGTAACATCCCCAGTGAGGAAGGTTAGCAGGGTGATGTAGTGTTGAAACTCTAAGATCACAAGACACAAATCCCATGCAAAGGAAAGAACGTTATTTTAACTCTTTTAAATGCCTTTTGCCTTTTGAATTATTGCATATTTCACATTTCATTTTGGTTATCAGAACCTGAGAGTCAAATAGGCTGGGAAAACACCTCCGACCAGCTCCATCATCAATCTAGTGCTCCCATGTTGTAAGGTGGGGCTGTTCAAATGAGTAACCAGTAGCTACTTGTCAGACCAGTCAAGGACAGATTCGGTCCTCAGCGGTCACAAATGGAATGAGGGCTTGAGGATAAGAAGTGGAGGTGGAAGCCAACTACTGCAGGCAGCGTGCCCAAACTCCTTAACTTACACTCCTGTTATGAATTGTAAAAAAAAATATACAATCTCTAGCAACAATATACTATAGGAATAATTGTCTACATTCAAATAAATCACATCTAGGGCTTTGTAAAAGACTCCTGAGGTTGCCTGTCGGCGCACGCTGGCTTTTATGAACAGAAAGAGAGAATATCTTCTCACACTTGTCAGAAGGATTTTCTGTGACGGCCAAGAACATCCTCTAACACTGTTAAAAGAACATTTATGGGAAACACGTCTGCTTGAGATAAAAGACTTGTAGTATCGGTCTGAAGCATGTGGCCAGTGGGACTATATGTATATAAACGTCTCACACAGGACACCGTACGGTCTTCAAACTAGGAAAGTGTGTTTGTTTTACTAATGACAGCTAATGCTTCAGATATGCGATCTGACGCAAGACACGAGAGACACAAGTCCTTATCTTAATCAACCTGTAGTTCGAATTCACGTCAAGATTAGCACTGCAACTCATTTCAAGTGGGCCAGGAGAGTTGAAGTCGCTCACAGTCATAACACAAATGCATTACATCCAAATATAGGGCAGTAAATGAATGCACGTGAGTGAAAAGAGACACCAGAGAGAGATGTCTATTGTATTTCAGTGTGACAGTTTATAGCGCCGTAAAACTCATTACTCTAAACTATTACATGAATGTAAGCTGTGGCCGCCCTGACTCCGCTAACCTCACCGAGATATTTTGACAATCCTGTCATCTTGACTGCCGACATGTTTTGCTTAAGTAGGTCATTGTGGTTGAGAGAGAGAGAGAGAGAGAGAGAGAGAGAGACAAAGAGAGAGAATAACGCTTTCAATATGCTTTACTTTTAGCTGGCATCTCTCGGTTTGAGCGCCGCCGAGTAGAGGCGAGGTCCGCGCGCCAACTGTTTTACATACAGTACATGCTTTGAATCTCAAACCCAGAAACATCACAGACAAGGCCTCATTAAGTGGTGAAATCATGCTGTTTAAACTTCGTCCTTGGCAGCAAGCACACATCAGCACATGTAAAGAGGAGGAAAAAAGAAAAAAAACACATCATAATTAATACAACAAAACCCTCAGATGTAATCAGGCGCCTTGTTCATATTCTTCCTTTTAAACTCACTACAAATGCATTAAAAGATCAAAGAACACATTTTTCCTGTAATGGAAATTGAAATTATCTTATTTTAGTTGGCGTATGAGTAATAATCTTTTTATGAAGTTCTCTGGAGTTTAACAAAGCAACAGATGGTTGAATGACTTACCAGACCTACCCGCGCTTTGTTGGCTGAGCTGCGCTTCAGTCTCCGTTTGATTCCCCTCCAACAAAAAAAAAAGAAAAAAAAAGCCTATCTGAATCCTAACATGGGCTATTTATTCAGACTACATATTCCAGCCCATCTCTTAGCTGTGAAATCTTCCCTGTAAAACTCTTTTTACGTTGCAGTTATGGGTCTTTATAGCTCAGCAGAGAGAGAAGTGAGCTACGATTCAGTCAGTCATCCTGCCCTTCATTTTAATGGCTCACAATGCGTTTTAAACCCAGTATTATTCATTTTGCTGGTTTAACACAGAGCACACTCGCTCTGCACGCCTCACACTCATGCTGAATTTATATTTGACTGCCGGGCCTGTATGCATTAAACATCTTAGAACAGAGGTGCTGATCTGAGCCCAATTGGCCTCTTAACTCACACTTAAGTCCGTAATAATCGTGTGATTGTTTAAGGTACACGTCACCCATTTTGCAGTGCCTCTTCTTACCTTCAAAATAACACTCAGAGTCTCTCACAGTAGTGACAGAATCAGCGTTGTGCTGTTTGAAATGGACTCAAGGTTTAGAAAAAATAATGGAAAATGGCTGACATACTGTAACTTTTATCAGTAAATCCATTCATAGAGGCTGAATGCACACTGACACCTGAAGCACAGGGCATGAGAGAAAGTAGTTGGGTCTATTAGAATTGAGCAATACAATGGAGAGGAAAACCGTTGTTGCAGTTTGTTCCTACGAGTCGCTGCCCTCCCATTCTTATCACTTGGTTAATATTGACTTTCCTCTACAGCTGCTCCCATTGACACTGTATGGATGCAGTAGACAGGCTGAAAAAGAAGGGAGAAAGAGAGAGTAGAGGGGATTGAGCGGTAGAGGAGGAAGATGAGAAGGACTAAGAGAAGGGTAGTCACGCTCACATTGTATACTCTGAATGCCCTTGATTTAAAATAACACATTTGGAAGGAATGGGAAATGTGCACGTTTGCGTGCGCGTGTGTGTGTGTTGTGTGTGTGCGACTATTACACTCGCATGTGTGCTTGAATGCTTGGGCATGAACATGTGATTGTGAACATCAGTTCCAATTTGTCTCCCTCTTTCAGCCTAGTTGTCTAATTGCCATGCCATCCATGTGTCAGTGAGGCTGCATTGTGTTTCTGTTTTGTCATCCTTATCTCAGCGATAATTGCCCCTGCCAAATAGAGGGGAGTTAAGAAAAGAAATTGCAAATGACAAGACATCTAAGAAAAAACATATTCTCTCATTTCCTTTATCTATGCTGTTCCTCCCTTCCTGTGTGCTATTGTGGTAATTACGGTCGATGCATAACAAGCTGGTTAAATAGACCATCTTTCTGTTTCTACAGTCAGAAAGCACAATACGCCAGAGTGCTCAGTTCAAACAGAAAAACCTACCCAGCTCCCTTTGTTATTCCACCCGTGCATTGACAACGGTCGCAGAGAGGAGGGAAGGAAAAAATCAATGCTGTCAAATGCGGAGATAGGAAAATGTCATTTTGACAAATGCAAGGCTTTGTGTACGCACAGATTGAATTTTGATGGATTTCTCCCCAGGCGAGGCCTCCTTTTCTTATTTATAGGCCTTCATATAAAAATGTTAAACAATGATGTTACTGAAAGCAAATATAAATGTCATTGGCACAAAAAGTCTCCCAATAAACTTGTGGTCCATTGTTTGTGGGCAATATTTTTTTCAAAGACGGATAGCTATCTGAAGCTTTTCTTAAAGCGTGTTTGGTTATCAGTAGGGAGGTGTTATACAAGACTTGTATTTTGATATTGCCTGTCAGGGGGTATTTGCATGGGGAAATCGATGCAAATGAAATTTGCATTAGTTCAAACATAAGTTGGAGCATATCACCAAGCATTTGATGCTTGTAATGGTTTTCATTCATACCTGCAGGCTGCAGCTGAAGGTTAACAAATGCCTCTGTCAGGATAAAGCATATGCTCTATTTCATCACATGGTGATGAGTGTGTTGAAATATTCAATATTCATTTGCACCTCTTCAACTGAAGTGCAGCATAGCTTTGTGTGAAAATTACGAAAAGCTGTTTTTATGGTGCCAATCATACGTGTTCACATATCTGCAATGACGAGAAAATTTCAAGGAAACCTGGGAAATAAAATGGGAACATGTAATTACCCACTCCTTCAAGATCTTCTAATAGAAAACAAGTAGCAGTGCTAGTGTGTACAAGTATCTATGTATGTATGTTTCTATCTATCTGTCTATCTATCTATCTATCTATCTATCTATCTATCTATCTATCTATCTATCTATCTATCTATCTATCTATCTATCTATCTATCTATCTATCTATCTATCTATCTATCTATCTATCTGTCTATCTATCTATCTATCTATCTATCTATCTGTCTATCTATCTATCTATCTATCCGTCTATCTGTCTGTCTGTAAATGATGTGATGTTTCGGGGCTTTAATCCTTTCCCACAG
>CABFOQ010041970.1:0-11114 GCA_900660455.1 Gephyroberyx darwinii
AGCAGACACCAGCTTGGGCACCCAGCTCTCAAACATCCCTGTGACCTATAGTACATGCGCACACACACACACACACACACACACACACACACACACACACACTCTGTAGGTCTGCACTCCACATAAACACACTTATAGCATAGTACCACAGTTCCAAATCCTCCAGGATCACCATCCTTCCCTGGTTTACCCTGTATGAATGAGAGGACAATTACAATTGAATACAAGTACAAGTACAATCAGCACGACATATTAGAAGCACTGACTTGATATGTAATTATTTACTTATGAAACTGTGCATTAAAATAATTTTTAGATGGATATACAGTCATGCTTGAAAGTTTGTGAACCGTACAAGGGATGGTCATTATTTCATACAATATATTATAGAGGAATAACCTTAAAACATCTAAAAATCTAAACCTAATGAAGAACATGTACAAATAAATATGACACGATAACAAGACTAGTTTGTTTAACAAAAACATATGTGAACTTAATTTCATAGCCAAATATTTACCCATTTGGTTCTAGGTACCTACTTGATTTAGCTAATGCAACAGGAGGTTCACTTTTTTGCACCTGCACTAATTCCCTTTGAACTATATTCATTTTACTACATGCACAATTTCCTGGTAAATATAGATCCTTTATTTCAATCAGAATTTTTTTACATTTTCATTAAATGGTAAACAATTTCTATAATTGCACAAGGGGTTCGCCAACTTACAATAACGACTGTATATTATATATCTTGCCCAAAATATTGTTCAATTCATGGAATCTCACTTGAATATTATTCTTGTCCAATACTTGCAGCATTTGTCAAATCATTCAACTTTTATGACTTTTTATGACACTGATTCCCATGGGACAGGTATGAAGCCAGACAAGCTATGATCCACTAAAGATACAATGGACTGTAGAAAATGTTGCACCCTGGTCAATGTTGTAACAAATAGAGATAGAGACATTCAGACCAGGCAATGATGTCATCCATAGTTTGTGTTGGTTTGGATCAAATAATAAGTGTGGGCTAGGCAGTTTCTTGCCCAACTACATTAACTTAGCAAAGCATCAAAATAATTCAGGGTTAGGTCAGGCTAAGATCATAGTATCTCCACGATGTTGGCTGGCTTTGTAATGGCTCTCAACAATGTCAGGTAAACTCTAATCCAAAGAAGTCAGATCAACCACAGCACATTGCCCTTTGTTGCTGTCAAGGTTGTAATAAATTCTGCACGACATAACACAATTAACTCCACCTTGAAGTGAAATCAGAAGGATTCTCACCTCTGGGCCTTCATTTCCTTTGTCTCCCTTTGTTCCTTTAATATGATAGACGTGACCAGCGTCACCCTGAGGAGAGATTGGGCTTTAGAGATTTCAAAAATTAAAAATGCTGTTACAGTTCAATAGGTTTAATACCAAGTAGGTGAGTGTTATTGTTGTTAAGTTTAGAAGAGTAACTTACAGGTGCACCCTTACAACCTTTCTCTCCTATATCTCCTTGGTCTCCTTTATCACCCTGGAGTGAATAAAAACAAGGAACATGGTTAGGACTGGCAGTACTTTCAAAACCTGCACATGAACGATGTCTGTGTCTTTGTTCCTTCACAGCTAGCCGTGCATCACTTCTGTATCAATTCATGTGGTAACCAGGGAGCTTATTAGTGCTCTCTTGTTTTGGCCTGATTTTTAGTCTCATGAATGTATACTACTACTGAAATATTTTTTTGTCAGAAAACATTGTTAACTGTCATTTAAAAGCCATAATTCCCTTAAGGGTCTTTTTTGTTATACATTCTCGGGTATTACTGCTATAGTGAACTGACCTCAGTCATATCACAGTCTGTTATTGTACCTTTAGCAGCGAGGCTCCAGAGACATACTGCTTAATCCGACCTGCTGGCCCAGGCAGTCCTGGAGGTCCTCCTCTCCCCTATAATAATCGAGTTGGCAGCAACCCACTCATTTGTTAAATTGACTTCCTTGTGGAAACCAACAACCAATTTATGAAATAGGACAATGCAGTCATGACAGGAAGAAACACTTCTCTTTAATTTATGTGCTTAAATATAGCAGTAAATACAAATAAAAATACCTTAGGACCACGAGGTCCAGGGAAACCATTGCTGCCTCCTTGACCCTGTAGGATGGGACATCACTTACAAGTTGTTTATATCAGTAACTATGGGAAGATCTCTCTCTCTCTCTCTCTCTCTCTCTCTCTCTATCTTTCTCAAACACACACACACTCCTACATGCATTTCTGAAACACACACATACAATACATAAATGCACTCACAGCCACTGTATCTATTATTACCTTAGCTCCTGGAGCTCCTGGGTGGCCAGGATATCCCTGTTCAGAAACAATGCCAAAAGAAATATCAAGTATTATAGTTTATACATAGCAGTGTTGTTTGAACTGTGCAAGGCCAAACAAATTGCTCACATCAGGGCCCTGCAGTCCAGTGTCCCCTGGTAGTCCAGTCTCTCCAGGCAAACCCGGTTCTCCCTGTAATTCACGGTCAGTTTTCTCTTAACTATACATACTGATAGAATGAAATAAAAATCAGACACTTGTGGGATCTAAGTAGTTACCAGGTATCCATCCATCCCAGGAAGCCCAGGTAGCCCTGGTATTGCATTCACTGATATCTGGGAGTCACCCTGCAGAAACAGGTAAGACATGCAGACACTGTCAGTTTAAAGTGTTTAAACTATGGAATTCAGTGTTGAATGAAGTGAGGAGGAGGATGTGATACTGAAGAACATCATCATCATCACCATCATCATGATTATCATGATCATGATTACAAGAAAAGTTACATCCCGATGGTGTTGGGAATTTCCACTCCGGTAACTTTCCATGCTATTAATCGGGAACTGTTCTCATCACTCAGTTACAGCCCTGAGAATTAGCTTTGAGAATTAACACAATCTTGCTGCAGATGGGACTGGGAGGACAGACCTGATAAGAAAGCTCTAAACAAGGCATGGTTCCCACATTGACAGTGCTACATAATGAGCTCTGGGCCCTCGGTGAGACAGAGAAGGCACCTGCAAGCATACTCGCTCTCTCTTGGTGCATCAAGATCCTGCCAGATACATTTCCTTACCGTAGGTCCAGGTGGTCCCGGTGGACCCTGTAAAATAAAGAAAAAGGCTGAACTACTACCCACATTCAACAAAATGATACCATGGTTGTCCATTCTGAAAATAGTACTCTGCAATAAAACGTTTGTGAAGAGTGTAACAAACCAGAATATGGTATTTGATTACAATATAATTATAAACTGTTTTGATTGTGTCTTACTGGTAGTCCATCAAGACCATTGGCCCCAGGCAAACCAGGAATTCCGTCTTCTCCCTAAAAAGACGCATTCACATTCACTTTGTCGCATTCATACATACACTGCAATGAATTCTTCATTTCAAACTATGTCTGTATTTGACAGCAGAATCAGGAGAGTCATTTAAAAAGTTAGCTTTGTATTGAATTTTATGATTTCACAATAAGCTTGCTAACTCTTAGCAGTTAGCAGTTGCATGCCTGAATGAAAATGATTAAATCGGACATACAGTAGAGTGTCAAAGTAACATTATCTTACCGTTGTTCCATTGCAGCCTGGGGTCCCTGGTGGGCCCTGAGGCCCCTGTAAGCCAGGGATACCCTGATGTAGGAGATCAACAGACGTTAAACAGGTAACGGACATGTATAAGCACGTTTAGCAACAAACATTACATGAAATGCCATACACATGATGCAAACACACACACTAGTGTACTGGATAACACACAATGCAGAAGAGACTGAGACACATTACCGGTATACCTGGAGAGCCAGAAAATCCCTCTTTGCCCTGGGGCCCCTGTAAAGACAATGGCAAATATACAATGTTTTGGGGCACACGGGTGTAATTGAACCCATGTCTTCCACTTTGACATTTAGAAATCGGTTAGTTAAACTGAATTCTTTTCCCTGGTTCTCAAGCAGTTCTAGATAATTTACAATACGTCATCTCAAGCATACCTGTTGATGTTCGCTCAGTCAAACATGGCGATAAACAACCCCACAGATGCTACAACACGTAACACTTTCACAAGAACACACAAAGTCGGATAGGACAGTTATGTTACCCGACTGCCTTTCGGCCCCACAGGTCCATCACGGCCAGTGTCACCCTGTGAAAGACAATACAGCTAACTGTTATGAATGAATCTAGAAGGATTTAGCACGTCTAAATCTAATCTCACATCTAATTTGGGGCTACAGGATCTTTACAGTTTCCTTTTGTCACCTGTGTTATATACCTTGGAGATATTAAGTAAGTACCTAAATCACTGGTATTTCTATAATACAACAGAGCAGTACTATAATACAACGAGCTGAACTACCTTTTGTCCCATAGGCCCAGCATGACCCTCTGATCCTGGACGGCCCTCTTCCCCCGGTGGGCCTGGATCTCCTGGAAATCCTCTGTCTCCCTGTGTTTGTGTGTGTGTGTGTGTGTGTGTGTGTATGTGTGTGTGAGAGAGATGGAGAGAAAGATAGAGCGAGACAAGCAGGTAGTAAGCAACAATAGACAGAGATAAAAGTAATAATATATATATATATATACATAATACAATAATCTGAGATCATAATAGTGTAATTTAGTGATCAAAAATCTTCAAATTGTAAATGTAATTGTAATTCTAGCTGCATGAAAGTGGACTTTCACATGGCTACCACTGTACAGTATACATGCCACTGTACATGGCTTACTGTATGTCAGTAAATGAATGTGTATCTGTGTGTGTATTTCTGTATGTATCTACCAGAACATAAGGTGAAATTATATTTGATGGTATAACTTTGAGAAAGATGAAAATTCAGTTTATTGTCTCAATGACGGATCAAGGGTAATAAACTTTTGGGCAGCCATTAAATGCAATAATTAACAACATATGCTTATGTGCATGTGTGTCTTTCTCAGCATACACTGTGCTTTGATTTAGTTTCTTACTTTTATTTTGATTCACATGAAAAATTAACGCTTCATATGACTCATCGTTGCACCTTGCATACTTGATTGATGGCTAGAAATATCCTCTAATAGCTTTAGTTAATGTTGCACTTAGAGGAAGTTACTAGTCACAGAAATTGTTTTTGCTATCTGTCTCTGGGGTCTGAACTGAATTAGGCTAAAGAGGCTCTGTGTACTCTGCTCCTTCTGCTTGGAGCTCATTACAAAATGATTGAAACGAAAAGAGCTGGTCTCTCTTGGAGGGTTTAAAATAATTATGTAGGCTCTTGAGGCAGACTCAATAAGGAGCTATTTATGTTTTGTTTAACAAAGATCTATTTAGGCTTGGCCCCTGATCCAGCTGTCCTAGCTGGACAACTGCCTTTTAAGCACTTAAGCATTTTGATAGTGCTTTTGATCATGCACGTTGTTGTACAGCATATTGTTTGTCTGCAACTTTTATATTTGATCTCTGGAAAGAGATTTTTAATCTCAGTGTACTATCTGTTCTATCCGTTAAATGAAGTTAATTTGGCTGATGTATTGTAATTGTGTGTAATGTAATACATTCATTCACTGAGCCAGATAAGCAATGAAATGTTGTCCTGACTGACACTACTATGCGCAATACTAAATTTCAATTTCACTGAAATTAGTCCATTGATTTTACTTGAAATAATGATGCAACTGGGTAAATTGTGACTACAAGTTGAAACTATTTTGTTTACATTTCTGTGGGAACAAGTAGTTTTCGTGACGCATCCTTCAACACTGCAAATGGCAGTATTCATAGTAACCCAATATTGATGACGAGTTGATGTTGACTGCTTCACACAGACAATAGATGGTTCACATACCTTGCTGCCTTTCACTCCTTCACAGTGGCACCTCGACTTTCCAGTACACACACACTAGAGAGAAATAAAGGTTGATGATTGTTGTGGATGATAACATCATTCAAAATTGATTAATTGTTTAATATGGAAGAAATTGTCCGTTTAACTTTATTTTCTGTTGATTTAGGAGGCAAAGTGATCCATAAATAACTGATAGTAGTGATTGTTTGAGTGATCCAATGGTTTCCTGTACTGAGTTCACTTTTTAAAATTTCAGTTAATCACAAATTCATAATGGATAAATTAAGTAAAGCTTTAAATCATTCTCTGCTATGAATAAATGTATAGCTTCACCACAAACTGCTCCACACCAGCACAAACGATATTGTCTCTGCTGAGCACTGTTCAATATGGCATCACTGTCAACTGTGGCATCAGCTGCAGTGATCACAAATGTCCACTAGATGACCAGAGAGCATCATCAAAATGATGACAAGGGGAGTATACTTTAAACAGTAAGGCAATGGGACAAAACACGAAACAACACACTGTTTGCCATAGTGTGAAGAATATGGATACTGACACACAGGGTACACAGGGTACACAGGGTCCCAAAATGAGGGAAGGCCCCTAAAGTGTCTGGATTAAAAGGCCTCAAGTGCAAGTATATTTTATGTTTATAAAATATATTTTTAAATATTTTATATTTTTATTTCACAGTGCTCTTGTTTTGAAACAGGGTTTGGTTAAAGTCTATGAAACTGCAAACAAATAAAACTTTGTCAAAAATGTGATACAGCAACTGTTGTGTTATCTGGAACAAGCAGGGGACTACTGGTGACTATATCGTTATGACAGCTGACTAATGCCATCAGGGTAGCAAAAAACATAATTTTAATTAGGGACGTGTCTAATAATTGGTCAGTAAATGAATGTGTAGAGGTGTTTGAGTTGTAGATGGAGTGATGTTTATCATAGATGGAATAATGGTGAAGAGGAAAGTGGAGGTGGACCCCCCTCCTGGGCTTAAGGTCTATAATTCCTAACTATGACTAAACAAAAATAACACGATAAACAAACAAACACTCCAAAATAAGCAGAGGCCATTCAATGTGGTATAATATGTTTAGTAAAGTATAAGCATGTCATCAATGACACCAAAAACATTTTAGAAAAGTGAATGTGAATTTATTTTTTTTAAGTCAATGGGTTCCCATTGCTGAAGATATCAAAGGCATCAATGGGTTTGTGAAGTAAAGAGTTGATCCATTTGCATCATCCCCTGACAAATGAATCAAAGTAGTGTGAAATTAAGAGAAACAAAAGTTGGCATTGGCAGCAGTTTAAACTTCTTTTAAATGTTCACTCCGGTAGAGTATATCATTTTTTCCCCCGCTTCCTACATTCCCTTTACATTAGTCTGTATTCTCATCTTTGTCACTAACCACCATATTTAACTGATATACTTTCCAGCCAAATAAATGTTACAACTCTCTTTGCCTATTGTCCAATAACTCTCAACTTCCCTCTTCATTTCTATCCATTTCCCTGACCTCTTCCTACTACAAGTCATGGGTCTATGTATTTTTAACGGAAATATTCTCGTCTGTGTATGTGTCTCTTGAGGCTAAACATTCCCCTTTGAAAAGGCCAAGCAACCTGGCCTAGTAAAGAATAGTGTACGCAGTCAACCAAGTGTGCGAACAGATCACAAACAAATGCAATGGCTTGTTTATCATCCATCTCCTAAGCTAAGCATAGACACAGATAAGCATAGACACTACTTACAATCCAAGATGTTGTATATCAAAAACCAGGATTTACATTATCCTCTATATACATACAGGATATATAAAGTAAATACTCACAGTTGAGTGTTCTACGAGTACACTGCTATTCTCCCACAAACAGATACAGTGGTGCGATACAGTAGTATCACAAGTCCAAAGTATGCATTGGACTTACAGTGGATGGTGATTTTCCTAATTAAGCTTGACCACAGCATAACACAATGCATGTCAATCCCTTGTGCAATAAACTATGAATGACAAATAAATACAATTCATAAAAATGTTTTGTCAGGATGTATTATTGCTTAAAATGGTAAAAGTTACAGAGGAATCTGTATTGAGACAGTTTAAACACATGGGTAGAAAAGACAGCAATTTGTGTAAGTGCATTATAATTGTGATGTAGTACAATGTGTGTGTGTGTGTGTGTGTGTGTGTGTGTGTGTGTGTGTGTGTGTATCAACAATTTACATTTCCACGAGTGAGAATTGAATTGTTGATATCAATAATTAACATTTTGACTAGTAAGAATTGAGTTGTTGATATCATTAATTAGAACTGATATGTCGACTTGGAATTATAACAAAACTGAATTATACATATCTGTAATTGAGTTTGAATAGAAATAAATGGTAAAAGTTGACTAGTTGTAATAAAGTTTCAGATATCTACAAAGCACATTTCCACTAGTAGGAAATGAATTGTTGATATCTTTAATTAGAATTGCTTCTAAAAGCAAGTCAAAATTGCATTATGGATATGTTGGCTTGGAATTATAACTTGGCAAAAAGCAATTGTTGATATCTACAATTGCTATTACCGCTACCGTGTGTGTGTGTGTGCATGTGCAAGTACTACTACTACTACTAAGGTTGCTGTACTGCACTTGGCAGGTTCTAGCTTCGGTCAGGTTCTACCACCTAATGACTTTTTGCTGCATGCTTTGAAAGTAGATACAAGGCAGAGTACCTCTCTGATGATGAAATTGGATTCCAGCCAAATTCATCAAACAAAACAGAAGTTACGGCCACTATGACACTATGTATATCTAATATGTTTATCTGAGGGTACCTGCTTCAAAACCACACTGTAACTGTCTAGTTCATATAATATAACATGTAAGATGTTGATGTAATGGATAGAGTGGCCTAGTGACACTACAAAGGAAGAAATTCAGCCTTGAACAACAGTAGCAGAGATGCAATAACAATAGCAGCACAAAATGGATGGCCGCCACACTCTCCCTGTTAATGGAGCGAGTGTGGCAGCCATCTATTGTGTAGAGTGGCTTAGTGACAAATTGTCCTATTACTGAATTGAAATGGTGGCGATGTAGGCTAACTGACCTGGGCAGCATATTCTGTACCTGATCATTAGTGAGATAAACATCCCTGCACCACAGTATCTATTTTGATGAGACCAGGCTGTCCAGACCAGACCATGCACTGAAGGGCCTTACAGAAAGGTAAGACTGATTGCAATACTTGTTTCAGAAACTATATTGCTTCATAGCCAAAAAAGCGAACTATTTTTTTAAACAATGCTCAAAAGGTATGGTCATGTCAAAACACTGTTACAGCTTGGCAACAAACACAACCCTGCAGTCTGTCAAGAACAGCATTAAACTATGCAGCACAATGCAAAGAATTAGAAATTAAAAAAGGACTGCAAAAGTGCATGGGTATAAAATAAACACAACATTAAAAAAGGCTGTCACTGAGATGTATGCATTGCAATGACGTGGGCTGTGCAGATAGTCAGTACTGTCAGTTACAATAGACTATTTCAAATAATATCTTCGTGCAATGACAACACATCAAAAAGGAACACAAAAAACTGTTCTTACATTTTTGGCCCAAGCGCCCAGCAACATTACAGCACACAGGACCACAGGAACGGACCACGCTGTCGTCCTCATTTTTTTCCCACCGGTTTCATCAACAGCTCTCTCCGTGGAACAACCACATACACCCCTGACCTGCTTCAGCTGTGATCCACCTCCTGTTGACCGTCCTTATCTGAAAAGTGCTCTCACATCACACCGATCTACTCGTAGGTGATGTCGGGTCACTGCTTCAATTTTCTACACTAAGGTTCTCCTCCTGGGTTCAAGTGCTTGGACAGACAGAACAGCCTGCTGAAGTTGTTTGACTTGACCCTGAAGAGGGAGGTGGTCTGAGCTGACGGAAGCAGTCAAGTCTAACATCCTCCTCCTCATCTCACTCCAGTCAAACGCCGGTAGTTGCTGTCATTTGGTGTAAACTCATAAGGAGGCAGGAGCTTTGTTTGAATCGTGCAGAAGGCCTTTTTAGGACGCACTTTAGCCTGCATGAAGATTAACTTGAATTTCCTAGTTTGGGTGAGTTGTAAAAGTTGTTCAATCTGCATGATTTTAGAATAGAGGCAACATTGTTATTTAGATGGACAAGCTAACAATAGGCTACTTGTTGAATGAATTCAGATATTGACAAAGAGTCTTCGAGTCATGAATTACTTGAGTATATTTATTAACACAAAATACTGAGCTCAGGAGAGATGTACACACAAGGTATGGTATGCAGATCTCTACCATAGATCTGAACAGTGATTATAAAGGGGAAGAAAGACAGGAGGGGGGTAGTTTCTAAAACATGAACAAAGTTATTTACAACCTAGACTAAACAGTATGTACGGTATTGAAGGTTTCTTGAATCTCTCATGGGGTCGGCCCTCAGTATGGGCTCACAGTAATGCAACAGGTAGGATCACCTCATACTAGCACTAGAGATGGGTACAACACAATTATATTACTCAGAAAGGTTGGGATATAGTGATTAATACATAAGACACGACATATAGACATCAATTCTACCACACTACTTAAAGTAACTAAACCTCGTGTGTGGTGGCTTCTGTAACCTTATTTAGGAGCACCCTACTAACTGGTTACGAAGCCAGCACTAGCTATCTTTGCACTTTTTCATCCCACAGTAGTATGTGCTCGTGTATGTGAAGTCTTTATATACTTAAAGAGGATATCTGAAGGTAAATTACTCACTGTTGGCATATAACCCAAACAGGCCCAAGGCAGGCAGCTGTCCAAAGAGGATCACAGTTGGTGACCGTGGCCTTTCAAATGACAACCTTTCTGCACCGCAGGGGGCAGCACTGAGGAGAATATGCACCTGGAAAGAGGACCAATGAGATGCTCCATTAGCTTTGTGACCCTCTGCACCCTCAGGTGAGTCCTATAATAATAATAATAATAATAATAATAATAATAATAATAATAATAATAGTAATAATAATAATAATAATAATAATAATAATAATATAGAACTGGCAAGTAATGTAAGCTGCATGGATTACCATTTTATTAACATTTGTTTTCAAATTCCAAAATTAAGATTGGCCCTCAACACAGCTTTTGCACATACACTTGATCAGAAAAAGGCTCTAAAAGGACATCGTCCCTCTGTGCTTATTGTTGATAC
>CABFOQ010041978.1:5431-30054 GCA_900660455.1 Gephyroberyx darwinii
TGTAAAAAATATACAGAATTCTAGCATGCACATATATGATCATCTTTATACTCTATTTATACTCTGTGACGCTTCATTCTCTAGCTTCTGCCTCATGTGGGGGAGTAACCGATTGATTACGTGTAACGGGATTACAGTAATCTGATTGCAAATAATTTGTAACTCTAATCCATATCCTGAAAAAAGCCCTTTGATGATGCAATTCTAGACATCATTTTACTTGACGCACAGGTAATTAGTAATCTGTAAGGGATTACATTTTGAACGTAACTTCTTGGACGCTACCATAAGCAACGAACAGTTTCATTCCACAACATATAGTATGTATTCCATATACCGATAATGACAGTGTTGTAAATAAACTGTGAGCTTTACAATTGCCGTTTCCTCTGTATTCATCCAGCAGCAGTAGGCCACGGCCTCCAAAACAGGGAATCGCAACTAAAATAACTACCACTGCTACAGAAGATTATATTGAAAAAAAAACTGCAGTATAAAAAGATAAACATAGAAGTGAAACCATTTCCAATACGATGTACATCTAGAGGCGGAAGAGAAGTACGATTAAATTACCCCCCCACACACCACTGATATCAAACATAATAGGAGGAAGCATGTACTGTAAATATAAAGAGAAGAGTCCATCCAAAAGCAGAAGGAAGTAGAAAGAAGTAATACGCTGCTGTTGATGACGTCTTCCTGTTGGTGAGGGGTGAGAGTTTTGAAGAGAGATCAAACTACATTATGGTGAAAGAAAGAAAGAAAAGAAAGAAAGAAAGAAAGTAGACAGCTCATCAAGATGAGTTGGGACGGGAACTTGACCAACTGAGGGGGACCAACTGTTAGTCCACTGAGGAAGTAGACGAACAGTCCACTTCCTGTCTCAAGGTGAAAAGTTGCATATTGTAGCTATAAGAAAATCTGGGTGATGGCATCCTACTGACGTTAATGCATTTTCTTTGTATAACATATTGGATTTGGATTAATATATTGCACCTGCACGGCATAAAAGGCCACATCAATTTTTCATTCAGGTGAAAAAAAGCAAACACAACACAGTGGTGAGATGCGTCATTCCCTTAAGTTTGTCAAAGTCAAGATCAGTGACGTCTTGAGGTATCGCTTGTGACCAACAAGCACATGAACAAATGAATGGATTGGACAGAGTCCGATTGTCCCCACCGCGATTTCATCACGTGGGGACAATGACAGAAATGGGAGTTGATAGGTTTTCCGAGGAGAGTGACAATAGTGCGATGTGACTCAGGCTGTGTGTTTGTAGCTTGTTAGCCCTGGTAAAAATCAGAGCGTTTGCAGAGCCATTGTTAAGGCCAGCTGCTTCCTGTTCGCAGGTCATTATTTCCAACGAGGCCCCTAATGAGGCCCCTGGATGGTAACGAGCTTCCTGTACGATAACAAATGCTCAATTTCACCTTTTTAAAAAAATTATTTTATTGCGATAGGAAGCTCATATTGTCACCCACGTATAGGAAGTGTTTCATGACCCAAGGCCCGAGCCATCTTGTAAAGATGATGTTCAGGAGACGGACGGTTTCTGCAAGCTGCCGATATTCTAACAAGGTGTCTCAATACTCTACTGATGGCTGGCCCTTCCGCGAAAATGAGTCTTAACAAGCTCTCTGGAAGGTCTGTGATCCCAGTGGGTGAGAAGTGGTGTTGTTTGAGGAACCGAGGAACTTTTTTTGGACCGTAATTTGTTGAGTGAATGTTCGCTTCACGCGCAGTTGCACCACTTCTCACCTGACAAGCAACCAACTGCAGGCTTCCACTGATGGCCACTGAAAACCGCCGCTGGGAAAAGGGGCTTACTGACAAAAGCATTATCAAAGTGCGTTTATTTTGCATTTCAACTATGATATCCAGAGGTATCTAAACTTTGGAGAAGCCTGCATCTTTCAAATTTCCACAGCTTTGTTTACAAGAGGTGGACAAAATGGTAGCACCACATGAAAAGTATAAAGGCACCTACACGTGCAAATAATATGAAGTTCAATGCCAATTATCAGTATGTGGCAACAATCACCACTTTGTATGTGCGATTTCAAAGCATGAAACCTCTTGTAGTCAATACAAAGATCCATAACGTGGTGTAAGGAGCACAAAACCCAGAGCCCTGAGCAATGGGGAAAAAGAGAAAGGAGCTAGTTAGAGATTGACTGCCCCATAGTATGAAGTATAATTACGTAGTATGTAAAATAATTTGACTTTCATTGTGTATGCAATGTGTCATTTAAAAAAAGTTGACTTGATAAAGAGGATTCTACTTCCTTGTCCCTTGTCCCACCTTCCATCATCATTGTGCTCAGGGAAACCAGAGCATAGACCCGAGCTGAATAATTCATATAGATTCTCATTAGTGACAAGGTCACACAAAATGTGATGCCATCAAAGCAGTAGCTGTATAGTGTAGCCATAAAATCTTTGGTGGGTGGGCCTCCATAAAAATGGCACAAACTTTTAGCATGCACAGTTGCCATTTTGGCAAAAATCAAACGTGAGGACAAGCACACAAAATACCAAATCAATATATCAAAGCTGTTCTGTTAGGCCCCAGGGGTTGTGACCCCAGGATATTAGGTTCTGGAAATAATGGAAGATCCCAATCAGATCCCAATTCAAGATGAAGTCACCGGCAGAGTAAAGCCCTAACAAAGTTGAGCAATATAAAACAACTGTTACTTTTCTTAAAGTGGATTCTGAAGATATTTGCAAAAGCTTAAGGCACTTTTTTCCCTAACACTTTGTGGTTTTGAAATGAGGGGGGCAAGAAAAATCAGCAATCTCAAGCAAAACATAGTTTCATAGCTCTGATTTCATCCTTTAGTAACATGAAATTCAATAAAACACATATGAAGAGAAATGACACGAAATTAAAACTCATTATTAAATATTTATGAACTTATTAGCTTCTTGCGCCTTGATATCATGAAAACCATGGAATCTGTGATTTCATACTGAGCAAAAAACATCAGGGCTTTTTTTCCCTGAAATAAAGCATTTCAGAATAAAACCCATATTGTCCTTGAAAAGAGAGAAAGCGGCCTTATGGAGAAAACACCTCATGTTGGTTTAATCTGCTGCAGAGTGTGTATGTACACACACACACACACACACACACACACACACAGAGCTGTAACACACCACCACTATAATGTCTCTCTGTAACAAGGTCCTTGGCTCTCCGCAACACCAGCATTACTAAGTGTCTTTGTAATGGGAGACTAACAAGCTAACAGCACAGTCGTCCTCTGTAGCGTCATGCAGACAGAAAAAAACCTGCACGTTAGTTTGATCTGGTGCTGTGTGTGTGTGTGTCTGTGTGTGTGTATATGGGGGGGAGGTTAAAGCAAGGGTATATATATATATATATATAAGAATGTATGACAAGATGCTGGTGATTTCCAACATCCGTAGACCCACGCAGAACCAAGACTCCGAAACTCAAAAAAAAAGAAACGATTTTTTAATTTTCTTCTTCTTCTCTGTTTAGAAGAGACAGTAGTGGAAATTAGTAACAGATATATAAGAGAAAACAGCAGCAGGCAGTTGCTAGCAGTTAACAGAGATTCCGGTCAGTTTCCATCCTCCTCCTCATCACTCCCGGTTTAGGCTGATCTTTGACCTTCGAAGCCGGACCTTAAGGTGCCAGTTCTTCAGAGAAACATCCATCCACCTGACAAGGTAAGAAAACGGGGCGTCCTTGCATATTTAAAAAAAATAAATTAAAAAAATCTCATAACCCAAACATTTACAGCCAAACTTTGCTTTAGGCTTTTGTGTATGTTCATTTAAAAAAATACCCTATTTTTTGCCAAGCAACTCAACAACGTGTTCACAGGAAGTCCATTTATTTTCAAAGAATCAGAGAATTATTGACTGACTGTTGACCACAGTCACCTCATCTTCTCATTTACTGGCACGGAACAACTCTTTTTCGTTAGGGTAGTGTTATATAAAACCACAATGACTCAAATCCGCCTCAGTTAAAATATATATATATATTTTTTAAAACCTCCTAAATTGGAATAAAGAACCCAGTGTGGTTCTTAAAAAGTTCCATTTTTAAATGTATCTTCCCCTTTACTTGCCATGCTTTTTATTTCTCATACGTGTGGTTATGTAAAGCTTCAATGAACTAGAAGTCATAAAATTGTTTAATACTGCTGGTTTAGAACATTTAATATATTCTTAAATGGTTCTTTACAGCACCAATGTAGAAGCATTTAACATAAAAAAAATAAAGGGTTCTGCTATGGTACAATCCTAAAGAACTGTTTTCTGGTATTATATACAACTTTTTTGTTGAGAATCTAGAGTTGCTTTATATGCCATCTGCTGCTACAATACCACATACAACCTTTGGATCCCAACCCCGTCTCAAGTCCTTAAGAAAGTTCTTCAGAGGCTGGACTGGGATCCCCAAAGTTGGGTCCTCCAAATCAGTCTGGAGAAACAAACATCGCTGTTTTATTCCCCTTACCTGTCGTTTCTGCATTTTCTCTCCCCATTTCTTTTCGAGATCGAGTTGTTGAGGTGTTTCGGTGATGCTCACGATGGCTTTATTCCGGTGCATTAACCTGCACAAATATAAAATTGCTACTTATAAAATAACACGTTCCAGCACCTGACATGAATGTTTCTGAGTGATGAACCACTGTTTACACAGTTCTTTACTGAAATCCCATTAATCTGTGCCATACTGAGCACCAAGTCGATAGTAAATGAGGTGATATGATATGAAATGAATTGTCTTCCATACCATGTAGTTTCTAACATGTTCAACTTGCAATAAAATCTTGAGCAGTATCCAACTGGTTACTTAAAATTATCCATAATTTAAAAGTACTAATGGAATAATACTGTGTTTTCCATTGGTTAACGTACTGGAATAAGTCTATTATTGTCTATTATTAAGGTGTAAAGAGTTACTGATATTTGTCCCTTTTTCATCTCACCTCCAAAACATTTTCATATGTGCAAATTAGTAAACTAAAGGGACTATAGTTTCTGTAAATGCAACTTCAATCAGTGACTTCGACACAACATTTTTGAAAAGTTTTCTGTACGTTGAACAGGATTCCGGCAGCACCTACTGGACCGTGGCGATGAACACTATACCCACCTAAGGACCCTTCTCACTGGGTCACGTTCTCTAAAAGGACTCCCTACACCACTAGACACCGAGAGTTAAATCAACAGCCTTGCAAAAACTCCTTCATGGGTAGCCAAAACCCAAGCAGTTCAATTGAATCTTACTGCCAGCGACGACCGACCGATTGTGGGCGGTGCGAGAGGCTGAGATTGCGTCTATGTAGTGGTCTTGAACAGGCAAATCGTGTATTTTTCACTGCTTTCGTATTGCCTTTCGTAACGTTATCTCGTTTTGATGAGCTAACATAGCTAGCTAGCAAAATATAAAATAAATAAAGAGAAAAAACTCTTTATTAAAAAATCTTTAAAATCTTTAAATCTTTAAAAAATAACTTTCGAGCTCACTATCGACCCCAACGATGGATCCAACCACTCTCCAAGCATCGTTTCTGAAACATTTATGCATGTAGCCTTTCAAAAAAACAAGCACTAAAGAACTAGAAGCTTTTTTTTAAACTGATTCTTTTGGGCCTTTATTTGATAGGTACTGTAGAAAGATGGGGACATAATATGACAAAGGTCCTAGGGTGGACTCAACAGGTCTGCGTCCCATTTTGAGTTTAAAAACACCAGGGTGGCATCTTTGTGCTTTCAGGATGGCTGAGCTGCCTGCTTTTCCTCGCACCTCCTATCTGCTGCTGTGCATTCTGGGTATGACCCTGGTGACCTCTGGCTTCCCTCAACCTCGACAAGCACTCAGGTAACAACTCACTAATTCACTTTACTATGACTATACCATGACTATTATTGCTACACAGACACACACACATTGTTTTCTGACTGACTCATTTCCAAACTCGCTAACTAGGCAGCTGCCTGGTTAACTACCTGGGTGACTAACTAAAATACTATCTTAAGGGGGAATTCCGGTATTTTTAAAACTGGGCTCTATTTGTACATATTAGTCATTTACACCCCAAAATAGATACAAAAAGTTTTGGAATTGCCCCCAGTAGATCGCCTCAGCCAGCAGTCACGAAACGGGCTGCAATGGCTGCAACGTAATCCGCAGGGGCAACTGCGCACAATCAAAGTACGTCCACTAAAAGTGCTTGTTTTTGCTACTGAGTCGGAAGTCGCGCTCAAGGAGAGGTCTTGAGCGAAACGTTCATTTTCTGGTTAAACAAAGGTCTATCTCTGTAGGGATCCTTTCCGTAATGTTGTCAGACACAATCTGAGTCTGTCAGTGGCAAAAACAAGAACTTTTAGTGGACGTACTTTGATCGGGCGCAGTGGCCCCAAAGGATTACATTGCTGCCATTGCAGCCCGTTTTGTTACTGCTGGCTGAGGCGATCTACTGGACCAATTCCAAAACTTTTTGTACCTATTTTGGGGTATAAATGACTAATATGTACAAATAGAGCCCAGGTTTAAAAATACCAGAATTACCCTTTAACCTGCTTGGAGTACCAGGCGGGTGGGGTTTTCTATAAGTGCCAATACAATGAGTGCTGGAAAAAAGGGTTTGATGGGTTTTTCAAGGTCGACACCGATACTGATATTTTGCATTGAAGCTTTTCATGCCAAAAAATTCTGCAACAAAAAATGAAACAAAACCAGAGGTTGTGTAGTTGTATGTGATGTGTAGTATGTACATGTCAAAATTGGTTCAAAGCAAATTCAAACCTGGAATTTGTGAATCCCGTTGATTTGTGAGAACTCCATGTTGTTGTCAAATAAAGCCTTCGCGATAATATCCAGGACACTCTGCCACTGGGTAGAGCAGAAAAAAAAGAAACAATTGAGTCTATCCTAACTCGATATCGTCAAAATCACTTGAGTTACAGACCAGGGATAGTTTCCAGTTACCGTGGAGAAGACGAGGCACTTGGCCCCGGGGTCAGTCACTTGAATCTTCTTCAGGGTTCGCACCACTGCCTCCACTTTGGTAGAATGGCTTCCCTGCCAGACACAAGCGGAGGGAAAAGTTAGGCCATACATAAACAACGGCTGACATCGGCAGCAAGTACAGTAAGCTACAGTGTTTTAAATGATAAGAATAAGGCATATAACCCCTCATAATGTACCTGTAGGTTAATATAGTAATTTCAAAATGTAATAAAAAGCTGTTTATGAAATAATTTGCTGGATAATACCAAAACAATTTTAGATATTGTTATTATTCTTTTCCTAAGAATCTAATACATTGTTACATACTGTACATGTATTACATTATTTGGGGTCTAACTTTTTATGAGGGGTAAACGCTTTTGTAGTGTGTTTGTAACGCTTCAATCTGAAGAAGCTATTACTTTAACAGAAAATGTACTATATTATATTTTCAACCCATTTCGAGGGATATTTTATTTCAATATTTTATTACATTTTTCCAGTTACTACATTATTAGTTGCTGCAAGGCAACGAATACATCTATCAGCTCTTAGGTGACTTTACTATGGGAAAGGCAGTGATGCTATTTTTGGTATTTATTACAGTTCTAGTTACAGTTCAGCACATTCTCAAAACCTGAGAGGGGGTGCAATTTCCATTTTTACTTTAACTGACAGGACTCTTGATACCAGAGTTTTAATAAATCACTAAGATGTAAGAGGCCTAATTTACCTTATTTGCACTCTTTATACTTCAATATAACTTTACTCCATGCCTTCCTGGGTATCTGGTTTAAAGTTATTATAGGGTTATAATATTGCCGATATGTTTAGTCATGTGTATGTACACTCCTGTGTTAGTTTGAGTTTTAAATATTTGCTTTTATTTCTGGGCAGCCACTGATGACATTTGGTCAGCAGCTACAGATGACAGCTAGCCTTTTCCGCTAACTCTCCTACAGTTACATTTATGTTCATCAATGTTTACTGTGCCTTCAAAGTAAACTCATAAATACCAAATAAATAAACATCTGTGCATATTGTGAGCTGGGAATTATAATGCTCCATCTTTGTTCAGACAGTTTTTTTTTACCCGATTGAAGAAATCTTTTCAAAAATCTAATTTCAGCCAGACTGTAAGACCTGCTGGTAGAGCTACATAATATGACTAACTCCAGATGGATCTTAAAGGTCATGATCTAGCCATAGCTGAGATTAAAACTGAACTGAGATCTGCTCCAGATCTTGGCTTGTCCTGCCCCCTAAAGGGATGGTGTCACAGACTGACCTTGACCGGGATGTCCTGGTCCTGACTGGAGGACTGGGTGGTGAACACGTAGGAGATCTCAGTGTGTGACGTGGTCTGCCTACAGATGGCGCACTTGATGGCGCGACGCCTTGAGCCGATGCTGTACTGCTCCACGATGATAGCAATGCACTCGTTGCAGAAGCAGTGGCCGCAGGTCAACACCGCCCACTGGAAAGACAGAGGAGAATTAAATGCAGCCTTCATGGGGCATTCATACGTTGAAGAAGTTCTTCCAGGGTCCAAGCATTGCCGGGAACCATGAAACTTCTTTTAAACCGCAAATGCATCAATGCATACTGTAACACACACACATAATCAAGCAAATGCCAAATGTTAAACATGTAAAATGTGGTAGAGATGTAATTACAATCCCCGGTCAGTCTCGATAAGACAGTTTTACAGACGGGCAGGTGTTGGGTTTCCTCCCCCCCAGACTGTCAGGCACATTTTGTACAGACTGTCTGGCAGATTCATGATGGTCAAGACAAACATAATCAGTGATGTTGTAGTGGACAGACCCTGACCAGCTACCAATATCAATAAAATCTGTGAAATTTCAGAATCGTATTATTTTCTCATTGATTTTCTCTATTTGGTCATATTTTTGTGACTTATTAGTATACCCTATACAATTATCTCTTTTAAAGGTTTGTATAAGATCAAAAGGTTGGTAAACACCCTGCATCCCTACTCATAAAGCTCATCAAATAATTGAAAACATTCTTTTATACATCTACTATCAACAAGCTCTTCATCCCTACTGAACGATGCTCACCTCCTGTCCCAACGGCCGAGCACAGATGGGACATGGTTCTGGGTTCAGCCCACCTGTAGCCTTGTCCTGGGACTGAAATAAGGGAATGTGTGTTATCTGGAGTGAAATCATGCAGTTCAAGATACAGTTCCTGAATGAGCTAGAGGAGGATTTATGGATTTTAAATGACTAGCAGCGATGCATTACCTTCTCTAGATTTGTGAGATAAAGAAACTGGCCAAGTTTCTTTTGGAGTTGAGACTTGGCCACTGCTTGGTCGTTCAAAAGCTTGACTCTGTTTTGCTCCACCTGGAAACAGAATGACCCAAGGAAACAGCTTACAGATGCAATAAAAATACTATTTAGACAGAATAGTACGTCCTTGGAAACCTTGTGCAACAAAAGAACAACTGTGTCCAATACTAGGTCAGAGTAGCATTTGAGCGTCTTAAGTCCTCCAGGATGTTCCTGCAGTCTAGACATGTGGTTCTCAGCTGGTTTTGTATCAGGACCCAAACAGCCATATTAACTACATGTTCATATTAGTCTCAAAACCATAGAAAAAAAAAATCAGTTCTGGTATTGCTGCCTACTGCTATAAGCTTTACAGGATTTTTTTTCCCGATAGACACAATAGATCTTTATAAGCACTGAAGGGAATTTGTCTTGCACATCCAGATATTCAGACTGAAGGACCATTTTGTTTGTTTCACACTTGAATGTTATTTAATTAAAACCATAGTACATGGAGTGATCATCCAATGCATGAATTAAACATTTAACCCATTCATTAAATCAATTATACTGCAGTTCACTGAGAAATCAAAGCCTTTAAAGGGCATATTTACATCCTAGACTCAGCAGTATAAAGTATGAATGAATGAGCTGGCAACTCTTTTTGTTATTGTTTGTAGAAGGAGGTCACGTCGGCCTGAAGGCAGGATGGTACATTCTGTATGAAAGCGCCCACTCTTCCACCCAGTCAGAACGGTTTTGCGACCCACTTTTCGGGTTGTGATCCACCGACCGAGAAATGCTGGTCTAGACAGATTGTCACCGGTCAGTGTGAAAGGGCCAACCATGTAAAGTGACCTTGCAAAACAAGCCCGAGTCTGGCCAAACTCTGCTCCACTTGGTGTGAATGTTCAGTGTGTAACCCGTCGTCACGTCGCTGCCATGTTGAACACCGTACATATAGACACATCTGCTTTTGATGATGTTCAGGACGGACCATAGGGCATTCCTGTTTTTGAGGCTCGGTGTGAATTGGCCTCTTGGTGTGTCTGAAAGGAGCATCACTGTCTCTAACTCACCTCATGTGGCTCTATGATGTGCAGCACCTTGGGCTTTGGCTCATCGGGCAGACGCACCCGTAGCCTCTCGGTGGCCATACCCAACTCATCTATGGCGGACACGTGATTACGCAGCACCATCCAGTACTCATGCAGCACCTGAGAAGGGTTCATACACCTTTTGTTAATGAAATTACTTTTCCAAGACTTTTCCATGACATATAGCACGATTTCCATGACCAATATTTGTGAGAGTGAATGTTGCAAAGTCACATGTGTCATGTTGAATATCTGATCTGGATAGCCCAGGTACCGGTACTATCAGGACATTTTTGATTTGTGTTTGTATTTCTCAAAGGTAAGTGGATCAACACTTGATATTAGACATTTCACTGGTTGGGGGGAGAAAAGATTATCAACAAATTTCCAAGACATTTCCAAAACTATATGCTCATGTTCTAACTGTAACTTTATAATTCCATGAATTTTCCAGGTTTTCCAGCTTTGCCTTTAATTTTCTGTATTAAAGGCATCATTGCAGTAACATCATTACTCCATTCAACCCCATTAACATTTCTAAACCTCTCTGAAAACAACCTCCTCCATTCCCAATCCCAGTCAAAAGGTGGTTCAGACGTGCAGCTTTTGGCAAGAATCAGTTGCTAGTCCTACTTTTCCTTTTAAACCAAAGATTTGCTTGCAAGGCTTCAAATTGTTAGTGAGATCACTGCAGGGGGATTGTAAGTGTGCACACAATACCTTGTATTCTTTCTTCCAGTTCTCAAACAGCTCCATGAAAGTGTTGCCCTCCTCCACCAGCTCCGGGTCCATGCGCTTGGCCTTAGCAAATGACAAGATGGCCTTGAGAGTCCGCTCAGTCTCACTGGCTGCCCACAGACCACGGCTGGTGGTGGGGAGGCGGTCATCCACCAGGCCCTCCTCATCCTCAATCATTTCCTCAAAGATGGCTGTTTGACCTTTCACCCTGTCAGGGACACAAAGATCACCAGCTTAATCAGCCATGTGCTTTCATGTTGAATGTTTTGACGTTCGTCTGACAGATCTGAAAATATTTCTCTACTTACGTGTGAGAGAACAGCTTGGACTCATAATCTGTGAAAAGCTCATCTGCTTTGCAAAAAACACAGCTAAAAAGTAAAGAAAGAAGAATGTCAGAGTGAAATAGGTTGAGATTGAGACACTGGCAAAATTGTTAATACTTGAGATTGTATTGAGCATTATGTGGCTGTTGCAATTTTTGTGGTTTTCATGATTTTACTTGAGCTGAAGGTTTACATGGTCCTTCACAGGCAGAACAACTTTCATGACCCTGCAGCCTATGAAACACATTCAGAACCAGTGCTGGGGGGTAACAAGTTAAAAAGTAACTAAACGCACTGCAACATGTGTTCAGATTACTTTTTTTGTGTAACTTAACACATTGGTTTATCAGTTCTTGTAATCTGTTACTTTTTAAAATAAGAATGTTGTTACTTATTTTGTGTTATTTTTCTGCTGACTTTCATTTTTGTTTGCACATTTTAAAGAGTAGGAACAAGTGAAGACAACATGCTAAGTGAAAAAATGCAATCTAAGTTGATATAAATGCCATTGATTTACTGTTTTAACAACAGAGCACTGTCTTTAAAACAATGATCAAAACACATTTGGCAGCACAAGCCATGTTGCTACGGCATGTGGGCAAGTGGGTAACGCAAAAGTACTCCAACAAGTTACTTTTAATAGAGTAAAATTGTAACGTAACAAGTTCTAAGTAACAAAGTAAAGTAAATATGTACTTTTAAAAGTAACTTTCACCTTGACATGGTTGTCGAGGTGAAAATAAGGTTGTAAATTCCTTGAACGCATCACGCCGATGTCTTACTTATTGAGCGGTAGGCGCACAGGCCGAAGGTGACAAATGGTGGCCTCTTCAATCACTTCTTTTGAAGCCGGGCCTTCAAGACTCTTCACTGCATCTTGCACAGTCTTCTGGGATTTCATCAGATCCCCCATTTGCGTGGTGAGTAGGAACTGGAGACCGCGGCCATCACGGAACCTGCAGCACACCCATTTCTTTATGAGCACACGCTTGCCGAAGGAAAACCGCTAACTGTCACCTCACTGTGTAAAACAGACATTACTTGTCGGCCATGGAGAACTTGTTGGCTTGTTGTTTGTAGCTGGACGTCAGCTCGTTCTGGATACGGGACACCAGGTCATCGTCGATGGAGCACCGGATTGCCTTCTGTACGACGTCCAGCCACCAGGGAGAGTTCAGGTTGACCTTGAGAACAACAGATGAGAGGGGATAATGTTAGATTTATTATTAAATGTATCTGACCATCTACATAATGGCTATATTCACATATGTTACTAGTGACTTGTATATGGAGAATAATCCTTTCAGAGCTCTCTTAACTATTACTCAGGTCTGATTGACTCCAATGTCCAAACATTACAGCTTCAAACTACAAGTAACACTAATTCTGTCACTACATTTATCTACAGCTCAGACAATATATGTTATATCACAGTGCCAAACCTATATATATATAAATTAAGTCAATGTATGACTCCATACATATGAGGGTTCAACCGATGTGACACTAATATTTTTGGACTGAAGCTGCCAATAGCCCATATTTTGTGCCAATATTCAATATCTTTGAACATTTTCATGCCTATAACAGTCCACAAAATCACAAGGATTCAGTATTTCCCCCACAATTTATTCTAGTCAGGGTGAAAAAGCCTCTGAAAAAGTATTCAGACCATCAAGGGACACTAAAACTCTCCATTGAAAATGAAATTCTTTGGATGGGTTAGCAGCTCCTTAAGGCAGGAACAGACATGAGACAGGATCACTGCAGATTTCACAGACTGAAACCTGAGAAAATGGAAATGCTCCCACACCACACTGCAATGTATTTCTCTGTTCAGCCATCTAATTTAAGACTAATAATCACCAGCCGTGGTCAGGGAGGAACCTGTGGCCAATATCTAAGAACACTATCATTCAATATATGGGCAAAATGATCTATATCAGACTAACCTTCATACATACATTTCATTGCCTTGTCACTCCTAAACAACAGAGGCCATATTACACAGGATGAAGTCATGTGTCTGACCAGATACCATATCATTACAAACAACACAAATAAAAGGAGTTCTCACTTTGCGTTTCAGCTCTCTGATGTTCTGCAGGACAGGCTGCAGACCCTGATGGGCGTCAGACACCTCAGAGTTGTATTTGGTCATGTAGTGCTGTCGCAGCTGCTCTGCCTACAGGACACAGAGCGATAGGTGGAACAGTTTTCAAACATGTGTACATGAAAATGAAAGAAATCATACAGCCGCTTAGTACAATAAGGCTGATTAAAACATAAGGACACGTCGGGTAGGGTTATAACAGGTTAACGAGTGCAAGTCCCTCATTGGATGAAATGTGTTATGATTGATAGAATGATTTAAGAATTACCTCCTCACTCAGTCGGTCATCTCGCAGTGTAGGAGGTATCCCAGGATGCTTTGCGTGCAGCAGCTCCATCAAATTGTGGGTAGCATGCAACCTCTGTTTTATCAAGATTGAGAGAAAAAGAGAGGTGATCATGTAATGTCAAAGACTTTTCCATGGCCTGTTTGGATATATATGCCAGTTCTACTGAACCCTAGACTACAAAATATGAAAATATAAAGTCCATAATTCAATATCTCTACAACCAAGGACTACCAAGCTCACTACTGTCCTTTAAAATGACCAGAATTAGTTTTCATTTTCTGCTATCAATCATTTTGTTGGGGCAGATGTCCCTTTTGTCAAATGGTGACTATCCCATTTTGGTGTTAAACTCTTCATGTGTTAATCAGCTATAACGTAAATGGGACGAGGCCGTATACCTGTAAAGAATCTGTTTTCAGCCTGCCTTTGTGCTCCTCTGATGAGCGAAGCACTTCTCTGTACATCTCCGTTGCCTCGACAAACTCATCTGCAGGCGGCGAAGGCAACGACCAACATTAGAGACACTTAAGATTAACACATGTGGAGTGAATGAGGCGTACTACACAAAACATCCCAGTATAGGCGACATTATACACGTTGCGTTACTGAGAACTACTATAACAAAACGTCTCAGTACAAAGATGTTGCGAGGCACAAAGATGAGATCATGGATTCAGTTTGTTTGAACTGTTTCCCATGGGAAACTGAGCAGAGGGAGCGCTAGCAGAGAAGAGGGGTTTTATACTTCTGATGATGTGGATTCCAGCCAGGCCATTGAGAGCGCACACCAATTGTCTGTGAGCTTCTTCACACTCCACTCGACATTTCTTCTGCAGGGACTTCAGGAGCTCCTCCATTGTCATGGTGCTGCGGGGCAGGCCACAGACAAACCCACTTACCAAACCCTCCAACACAAATTACACAGCAGAGGGTCATCTTTAAATAAACTAAACTGCACGCTGTGTAATTGCCAAAAGGTTATTCCAGCCTATTACCGTTACTAATCCTGTGATGCTCTATTCAGACTAGTTACAATTGTTAATTAGCCGGTGCAGCTGCCGTCAGAAAAAGGCCTCTCCTTTTTTCTACAAGTACTGTGACCACATAATACCAAGTGTCATCAGGTTCATATCTACCTTTTCTGCAAAGGCAGGAACTCCCCCCTCACGGCCTGCGGATGGCAGCAGGCCTGGCGCAGCCTCAGCAGCGGATATAGGATGGTGTTGACGGTGCGGCGGTCCAGGCTGCCCAGCTTCAGGCTCCAGTCAGAGATCTTCCTGATTTTGACCAGGGCGTCCTGGGAGCAGACCTCGTGCTGGCGGTGGTAGAAGTGACCCTCGACGGGGGAGAAGTGCAGCCAGTGCACCTCCTCTGTCTGAGGGGGAATCTGGATCTGGGAAGTCAGAAGAGGAAACCGTGCTAACAGATTATCCAAAACGGTCTCCACAAATTTAGTACGATGAGCACATACTCTGAAATTCAGATCATGAGTTGTGGAAAATATTTAGGAAGGATTATGTGACAATAACATGAATTGGATATGCCATTCATGTGTTCATCAGCTAACGGTTTAGGCGAGTAAGGAAACTTTGGTTAAAGTTTGGGTTAAGGTTAGGTTTTTGTTTTTTGACGGATTGGGGCACTGGCACACTCCTGCTTCCATCAATTTTATGATGCCCCTTTTTTTTTTCCTCATGAAAAAGAATATAATTGTATTGTTTTTATTGTTTTAATCATGTTGACATGTTGTAATTAATAGAGAAAGAGAGAAATAATTGAGTAAAAATAGACAGTTGTAACTAATATATAATAGGGAGGATGAATGGCTCCCCCCATCGTTTGTTTTTAAGACACCTTTGGTCCAATCACCAGTTGGCTTAGCAGGTTAGAGTTAGGCAACTAAAACTTAAGAGTTACTGTCTATATGTTAAGACATTGTGAGTCCAGTGTGGACTATTTCTTCTTTTAGTCTCTACAGCACTTTGAAACTTTGCACATCAGGAAAGTTCTGTACAAATCTAGATGCTATTACTATTTATTAATGTTAAATATTTATAATAATTTAAAATTGAGACTCAAACATTGTACAGCATAGTCACATGTCAACTGTTGTAATCCTACCTGATCAATGACATCTTTTTTAGCTGACCGCCATAGTAATTGGCCAATTAGGTTGTATAGCGGCTCTGTGTTTCCACGGCGATAGGGGCGATAAAGCAGCTGGTCCCACCAATGTTTCACCCAGTACGGGTCAACTCCCAGGAAAAGTACGAGGCCGTAAAGATCTAAACAGAGTACAAGATCAGATGATGGAGGAACATTTTGTCACCTTAAAGATCATTTCATTGACTTACCAAGGAGGCTTTGATGATTTTTCAAAGTTGTAAAGAGGCTAAACGCAGAACCACTTACTCCAACATTACGTTTGGCGTGATGCTGGGGGGAATTTTCATATTTCATATTAGTATTACTCACCCTCTAAGCCTCTCTGGACAGGAGTGCCACTGACACACCAGCGGTTGACAGATGCAAGACGCAGAGCCATTTCTGCAGCCTGATGGGAAAAGATGCAGTAAAAAAAAGATCATGGGATGTAAGGATGTACAGAAGGATGTAGAGATGGATATATAGACCACAGGTTTAATGTCACATATACATCATATGGGTTAAACAAGCATTTCCCAATCCTGTGGTCTTCTAATATTGACATGAAGTATCTCGAAAAATAATAAAACTAAAATGATTGATGATTTTTTCATGGAAAGACGACCTCAACAACTTTTGAACCGTCGCTATGAAAGCCAAGAAGCCTTACAAGTACAGATTTCCCTCCCACTGAGGGATTCAACTAAATGAGGGAGTAGTAGCCCTCCATCTCACCTTAGCAGTGGTGCATTCAACCATCTGAGCCTCGTCCAGACAGATGCGCCACCACTCCACGGCCACCAGGGGACTGGGCACCGCCATGTAGCGCTTCTGGTTGCGGAAGCGCCGCCCGTCCTTGCTGTTGCTGTGAGGAATGTCGACGTAGTTGAGCTCCGAGCGCAGCACGTCGTAGGTGGTGATCACCACATCCTGCTCTGCCAGCATGTGTGGCTGGATGAACCCGTGCTTCTTCACGCCGTGGTAAACCTGAGAGGGAACAAGTCAGATGTATTCGCAAAATGGCGTTGTCAGCGGGCTTTACAGACCAGCAACACTAAATCAACAACAACAACAATCTTCCCATGTAGGGTCTCTGGGATAAAATCGTATCAATTTGAGGTCCATGGCGATAATATGTGTCTGTTTGGGGTCTGAGACATTTTGAGGAACTGCTTTAAGGCACTTTGGATAAAAATGTCTACCCAATGACATGTCACACATCCATCTAGCGTCTCACCAACACTCGGAGCGAGGAGGAGCTGATGTGCCTGTTGATCTCCTCCACCCACTGGTGGCAGATGGAACTCGGGGAGATGATGAGGGTGGCCCCGGTGGACACGGGTTTCATGGCTACCAGGCAGTGGGGGCAGTAGAAAGGGGTAGTTTCAAGGCTTTCTTCTTTGTAGTTCACACACTCTGCGTGCTGCCACAACTGGCAGTTCATACACTGGACACGGGCCTTGTAGTCGACGATGCCCAGTTCGCCGCAGATGCACTCGAAGCGGTAGTCCGGGGTGTTGAAAGGGACCACGGATGCCCTGGTGGGGGGCGACGGCGATGTCTCCGCTTGTGAAGTGAGCTGCGGAGCTTCTTCCCTTTCTTCATTTAGATCATACGTTCTCTCCGTTTCCTGAGCTGCTGACTCACTTTTATCCCGGGGCACCTTTAATGTTTCTTCAACTGGGGGGTCTGACGTAGAAAGGCGAGCGGCATTCTGTGAGGCATCCAGCGTGTCATCCGACTGATCGGCTTTCTCTTTTAGACTTTCATCCCATTCCCTCTTTGTTTCTTCTTCCTCTGCTACAGGGCAGTCAGACGTAGGAGAGCTCAGATCTCTTAGATCTTCAGCAGGAGAGCTTTGAGACTCTGTTTCCACCTTCTCCTTTGCTCGTCTCTGGGACATCCTCCTCGGCGTGCTCTCTTGTCTCGTGTTTTTGGAATTCTAACAAAGAAGAAAATAGACGCCATTAGATCAAACAATAACTTAATACTGGCAGAAAAACAAATACAGTCTTCTTATTCTTATTCTTACAGACTTGGCTGCTCCCGCCGATGTCTTCTTTGTTTCTTTGTAGTTCTTTCCCAGCTTGAATGAGCCTGCCAAACCGCGACCTTTGACCCGGTCGACCAGACCCTCATCTATCAGCTTTGCCAGGGTCTTCCTGATATGGTTACGGTTCTTTAAGAGGTCGTAATGATAAGTGGCACGGATGTAGGTGAAGACAGCGTTGACCGAGGCTCCTTTTCCAGATCTCATCTCCTTTATTGCAGTGAGCAGCATAACACGCACAGCTGCATAAGGATACAACAACAAAATGTTGCGTAAGAGCGCTAAATAAAAAAAACTGCAATGCCAGCAAAACAAATCACGCTGATTAAAAGTCATATCTGTAATATCTGAGAGTGTTGGGAGTCACTTACTTGGGTAGGATATTTTCATTTTAGGTTGCACTTCTGACTTGCAGCGGATAACTTCCTCTCTTTCTAGTGGTGGAGGGGGTATAAAATAATTCACAGATTTTCCCTACAAAACAACAACAGGCAATCAATTCTATTAGTTCATCACATTTTACAGTTTACACATTTAGCTGATGCTTTTAATCCAAATCAATTTAGATTGATTGGAAGAGTAGACTAAGCTTAAAGCTGCACTAGGCAACTTCTCTGGACGGAGACAGTTTGTATTTCGCTCTTAAGTTTTGATTTGTCACTTCATGTAGGTGGAGAAGTGACCATACCCGACACCAGAATTTCATTTGGGCGAATAAGGTGAATCTATGGGGTCTCAACTAGGGGGGATGCTCTTCTCTACTGGCTGATAAAACAGATGCATTTTTACATACACAAATCTTGCCTAGTGCAGCTTTTAAAGGTCACCAGCATTACAAGCAACCAATATCCAGCATCAGTAGTTTAATTGTAACTGTCTGCTAAGTTTCTAACCACAGGCAGGGTGAGGGCCTCCTGCTCCAGGTTCTGGCGGGTGTGAAACAGGATGAGTGCCAGGACTTCCACTGTCTTCCCGAGCCCCATCTCGTCAGCCAGGATCCCACCAGGCCACTCCACGCCAGCTAGGGGGAATTCCCGGATCAGACTGGGAGGAGATAATATCAATGCAGCCATTGAGCTTTCTTTAATGATGTACCACTTGAAATATCTCAGCCCCGATAGAGCAAGATAACAGCAGCTGCTAATTACAACAGGTTAAGATCAGGAGACTTACCAGCCAGTGAAAGGGTTGTAAAACAACTTCTTCCCACACAAAGTGACCAGCTCCCGCCAGAGGAAATGTAGTGATTGCTCTGTGAGGAAAAGGTAAATAATAAATCACTATCAGTGTCGCTCATGGAGTTGTGTTGCAGGACACATCATCAATGAATGATTCTTGAAACCACCTGCAGTCAAATACATTTCAACCTCAGTACCTAGAGGTTTCAACCCGAATTCATAAGCTTCTCAGGAAAACACTCCATCTCAAAAGGTGATGTATTAGCATTAGCATTAAGTTAGCGGCCACAGTTATAAACTAAAGGAGGTTTGTGTGTGCAGCAGGGGAATCAGGGCAGGAATGTATGTAGAAGTGTCTACCTTTGGGGGAGTTGTTCCTGCATTTCTCTCTCCTCAGCATCCAGTTGACCGCCTGGCTCTGATAGAGCCTGAGCACAGGTATGAGAGCCTTGTGCTGGACGTCATAGGTCACTTCCTGGCTGTCTCTCTGGTGCAGATGCCTCACGTAATCATACAGCTCCTCCACGTTCTGCCTCTCCAGATCGGTGTCGCACTCCTCCTCCTCGTTCTCTACCACCTCTACAGGGAAAACACAAAAGAAAGCCCATGATGCCGAGTGTTACCAGGAAGCTACTGGTAGCCACTAAACTGCTCCCCTCACTGGATCACAGCATGAGATAGACATACGAAACAGACACTCACCGGGGATAATGAAATCATAGAAATACTCCATCAACTTCTGCATTAGTTGGTTTGCTTTCTTCAGCCGAGCGTTTCCCTCGCTGAGGAACTCTGGTTTCCCCAGTCCAGTTTCCAGCAGGTATATCCCCACCTGCCAGATGTGGCCAAACAATAGTTGAACGAACAAACATTAGAACAGTTTCAGCCGGTGGTGTTCAACCGTCGTGACCCAAGAGTATGAAGGCTTTCATTGCAGCCAAACACTGCAGCAGCTGATTTCACAGATACCATAAACTTCAACCAGAGAGGAGCGACTACTCAGTGAACTCAGCTGCTGTAGTGTTTGGTTGCAATGTAAACCTGCAGACTCGGTTACATGGTTGATACTGTATATCGTACGTTCAACAACACAGACACATATCCCCATAAACACGTTTTCAACAAATATCTTACAGGGCTACCATCGTTTACCAAACCACCACCATCATCAGGTATCCATCCATTTACCATGGCTACTTGACGGAGACCTACAATCTAAACATTGTATAGTTGAAAAACAAACCTGAGTGTCTGAAGCGGTGTGCTGCCTTCTTCAATATCTCTGAAATATCATACATACCTTGACTGACTCCTCTCTTGCCTGGTGGCAGAGCTGCACGACCCTTCTCTTCTGCAACCAATCCAGGTCCTCTAGTGGGATCCTAGTGAGGCTACACTCCGCTGTGCAAGTATCATCACCAGGCTTCAACTGCAGTCCTGAGCTCTCATCGTGGCTGGTGTAACTGAGGCATAGCTGGTCGCTGATCCTGTGGAGGGTGAAAGCTCTTTGCTCACAGTCGGAGGGGAGCCAAGCCGGCTGGACGCTGAACTCCCCTATGAGTGACTTCCAGATGTGAGCCAAGTTCGACGCCGGCACCACAGTGAGCGCCAGAGACGCTGAGGTAGAGGCGCCGTCCGATGACGTGCCTGGGAGTTCCTCTCCTCGATCCGCAAACCGCACGGGGCCGGTGCAGCTGGCCTCCATGTTGTCCTCGCTGGTGGAAAGAAGGGAGCGGGCAGGAGTGGGGTCATCGGGATCCGGAAGAAGGGAGCAGCTTGGCGTCTGGTTGTCCTCCTGGATCTCCTCATTCCTCCGGTCCTCCAGCATGTTCCAGTTCAACTTCTTCTTGGCCTCCTCGTCCACCCTCACCGGGGGAGCCCTCTTTCTTCGGCTACTCATTTTGAAACTCTACAAGAAAGGAAACAATTTAATTGTTAATATACTGTATATATATATATATATCTAAATCCATTTTGAAAAAAATGTATTACTCAAGGTATTAGGTTGGTTAATAGCTCTGGTAGTATTCCATATTGCAATTAATTTTTTAACAGAAGAAAGGCCAAGCTAAACTACAGTTTTGAATTTTGGTATTGAAATAAATATCTCAGGTTTTAAAATGTCCAACTTTTCCTAGACCCACTTTCTGGCACAAGCCAGTGTTGTTAGATTTTCTAAACCATGCAAGGAAATGGTTATAACTGTAAGTACCCTCTTCAATTACTGGCTTGTTGGCCTTCTGTTAGTCCAGATACCCAGTGGTATTTCTACTGTTAGGAGGTGTCAGATTGTAATGCTAGAATGAAACTCTTCATTTCTAACTTCATTATCAGCAATAAACCAGACGTATAATATTAGGTTCAGCACCGTGGTATCAATATCTATCATTACAGCTGCATCTTTCAGTGTATCTACCACCAGTTGTCAGAGCATTCACTAACTGAATGAATCTATCCGACTGCTTGATGTTACTGTTTGGCAAACTGCACGTTCCCCTTGTGGGAAGTTTGAAATGGGAGAGAGACAGGACGTGCTAAAATGTGTCAACACTATTACAAAATGAAACACTTTCAGACTGAGTGGCTTTCTAATTTACTGTCTAGCCGGTTTGGTTGACCACCATAAAGAAGCAAATAAAAACACCATTTACTTTTTTTGTGCCTCGCAAAAGGACGCTCCGGCTTCTACCGCCGCATCGGACGGGTTTTGTTATTCAGCAATGCCAGGTAATCATGCTGAAATGTAGCATAACAGACTTCATTTCTCCACTTCAATGTTGCTGCACGCCATTTGTAAATACAGGAAGTGACGTAAGCGCAGTGAACTATATCAGACAATAAGGTGCAGTACTGGGTCCAAACCACAAGGTGGCAGCAGAGATGGCGCTTTCTATTTAGGCTGCAGCAATGAATTGCAGGTGCACCACATCTGGTGCACACGCAGCGGGGCTAATGTATGAGAGCTTAGAAGTTTTAATACCCCCCTTAGAGTTTTAATAAGGAATATAGACACCCTTCACCCTCCTTAGATTTAGTTTTATTGCTCTGTTTTTTTTTTGTATCTGTATCTGCCTTCATCAATAGCTCGGGTTTCTTGGTCCCCTTGTGCTCTTAATTGCTTAAAAAATGCCATTAATCGTATCCGTGCATGTTCTGAAACAGCTACAGACGTGTAAGAATTGTGGTTTCAAATCAGGGGCACTGCAGTCACTGTGACCCGTTTTCAAGATGCAGTGATGAAGAGGAGAAGAAGGGGGCACCTTATGATCAGCAGAGGGAGAGGGAAAAAAAAGCCCACAGTGTTTTCTCGGCAGAAGCTGGAGTCCAGTCTGGCTGGTTCAGAGGAGATAGAGACACGCTATGCCCCGAATTGCCCGCTGCAGGTAGGTGAAGCATGCCAATTAGATTTGGTGCTCTGCAGATATAGGCTGCTACTTGAATGGCAGCGTGTTCCAAAACCTAATCGAAGATTCAGTCAGCATTATCAATTAAAGTTCACCCTTTAATTGTGATTTATGTGTCGGCTGACGATTTTGGAAATATGTCCCAGATGGCATAGTTGTAGCCGTGGCTGGGGAGCTGTGAGTGAGCTGTCGACCGGTATGAAGAGACATAGAATATAATACACCATTATATTTCAATAGTCAGTGATTCAATGCTGTCGCGAGGGTAAAGTTTAAACAGTCGCATGCTGGAATTGATCAGGAAACGCAATCAGGTGAGAGAACCTCAACTAGAGCAGCCGTAGCGCTGTCCGCGGTGCTGAAACCAATACGGTTCACATCGATTGATCCCCTCATAGAAATAACTTTAAATCCCCCAGACCCAGCACTGGATTGACATGTAGTCTTCTGTCTGTTTTGCTGTGTACTACACTGTAGGTTGGTGAAGACTGTATAGTGTATTTGTGATAAAATGAGGATATTTCTGCTCTCAACAGTTTTAGAGAGTTATGCTGTGACTGTCTGAACTGAACTTGAAATCAAGCTTTTGTTCAAATGATCGAACAGTTGGGTAAATCAAATGTGCAAATACAAAGAACAGAATGAATGCAGCATGTTTCTCACCTACAGGAGGACAACATGACAGGGGAAGTGGCTGAGTTAGTCGCTGTTTTATAGAAACGAGGATACATGGACCACCATTATGGCCAAGTGGACATGATTCTACAATCAACGCCCGTGACACAGTGTCGAATATGATTTACCTGACTGCAATAAGCATCTTATACTTCCCCGTTTTACTGTTCGGGGCACGTGTTTCGTCCGGTCACAAACATGAAAGGTCGTTGGTGCCAAGGGCCGCCTCACGTTTGGTGGCGAGAATGGATGGGGATATTATAATTGGTGCCCTCTTCTCTGTTCACCACCAACCCTCGGCGGAGAAGGTGGCAGAGAGGAAATGTGGGGAGATCCGGGAACAGTATGGCATCCAACGAGTGGAGGCCATGTTCCACACCTTGGATCGGATTAACTCGGACCCTAACCTGTTACCCAACATCACCCTGGGCTGTGAGATCAGGGACTCCTGCTGGCATTCCTCAGTGGCTCTGGAGCAAAGCATTGAGTTCATAAGAGACTCTCTCATCTCCATCCGGGATGACAAGGATGGCTCCAGGTGGTGCATCGAAGGAGTCCCCTCCAATCAGCCGCCACCAACCAAGAAGCCCATTGCAGGGGTCATTGGGCCCGGCTCAAGTTCAGTTGCGATTCAAGTCCAAAACCTCTTGCAGTTGTTCAACATCCCACAGATTGCCTATTCTGCAACCAGTATCGACCTTAGTGACAAAACATTATTCAAGTACTTCCTCAGGGTTGTGCCCTCAGACACTCTTCAAGCCAGGGCCCTCTTGGACATTGTCAAACGATACAACTGGACCTACGTGTCAGCAGTGCACACAGAGGGTAAGACCTTAGTAGTTTTCTTCTTGTTGAGGCAGTAGGGAGGCTGACAGGGAAACAGTGCAAAGGAGACACAAGAGAGAAAGGTCTGGAGGGATCTTAGTATGACTTAGCCCATATTAGTCCATCTTAGTCCATCTTAGTCTATCTTAGTCCACCCTAGTCCATCTCAATCTCTTTTCGTCCACCATAGTCCATCTTAGTCCATCTTAGGCTATTTTAGTCCATTTTAGTCCATTTTAGTCTATCTTAGTTTATCTTAGTCCACCTTAGTCTATCTTAGTCGACCTTCGTCTGTCTTAGTCCACCTTAGTCTGTCTTAGTCCATCTTAGTCTGTTTTAGTCCACTTTAGTCCATCTTAGTCTATCTTAGTCCACCTTAGTCTGTCTTAGTCTGTCTTAGTCCGTCTTAGTCTATCTTATTCCATTTTAGGGGCACATGTGGTTCCAGAGAGAGGGCGTCTTCACCACTGCATCTCTGTTTTC
>CABFOQ010041982.1:0-24370 GCA_900660455.1 Gephyroberyx darwinii
GCCCTGACCCAGAAGGGCCTTATTCTGTGTGTTCACTGCACTCCACGTCTGCTCCAGTAAGATGACACTGGCTGGCACTCCTCATGCCAGGTTGGAAGCTGAGCCAACCTACAGGTAGGCTTTTGTTATGAACGCAAGGTAAAAGGGTTCAGGGCATAACAGGGGCTTAAAGATCTACACCGAAATGTCTGGGAACAAACAACAATCTAACGGGCGAAATAAAGACCTTGTCTCTATTTTGTATTGGGTTAAAATGATAAAAAAAAAACACCTTGTGTAATTACCCTCTGCCATCTGTCCAGGGGAATGAGAGAGAGAGACAGAGAGAGAGAGAGACCATTGAGGGCCATTGAAGAGGGGACAAAATCCCAGGAGAGAGGCAAGGAGAGAGGGGGTAGGAGGGCAGGGTCTGAGGGTCTCTCTGGGAAGCCTCACCCAGATTAGTCACACAGAATTAATCGCAGCAGAGAACAATAGTCGCCGAGCTTCTGGCAACCCCAGCTGTCGCTCCATGAGAGAAAAGAAAAACAAGATTTAGGGCTCCGAGAGCCTGCGAGGGTTTGGCTGTAGAGGGGAGAGTGTGGTGGCAGTAACAGACTCACACACACACATATGCACACACACACACACACACACACACACACACACACACACACGGTGACCCCTGTCCTCATCAATGTCCACACATTTCTGTCTCTGGCTGCCAGGCTCCGGCCACTTGCTTTCCAGAAATAGTAGTGCCATGAGTGCTTGCCCTGTCGAGGCTTCACATATCCTCGGTAGCAAAAAATCTCACAATCTTCAAATTTCAAATACATCCTTTTCCCAGATCTCCTCTGGAGGTATTACCCACCGTTCTCTGGTGAGAGAGAAAAATACAGATGTTAAACTTACTTGCACTCTCCATCTGGAGTTGCTTCACACCTCCCCAGGTTCAAACACGACTCCGTGGGTATGGAGCATCTTAGGCCTGCAAATGGAAAGTTTTAATACAACCGCACTTCGCCTGTGTAAGCGTTGCAGGTCTGGAATCAGTTTTTTTAATGATACAGAATCTGAACAGTTATAACCATATAACAATCACTCTAGGTGTTGAACTTAAAAATGGCCTGTAAATATTTGTTTTCCTCAGGGGCATAATAAATGGCACAAGTATTACTCAGTGCAGTTTGTGGCTGAATGACACCCGATTGGTAGACGCATTTTCCCCTGTGCAGCTGTCCCAATAAAGAATGTGCCATTTGGGGAGTAACATGGCTTTGCAATAAAAAAAAAAAACTGTTCTGACTCCAAACTGCACAGGCTTTCATACGAGTGAGAAAATCCTGACTGCGTGCCGGACAAGAGCGCAACAGCTGTCTGGCCAATGTAAAACGCATAAATTCATCCAGTATGTGTGGGCTGGTGAATAGACATGTTTAAGCTAAAGCCAACAGGTGCACTAATGCATGTGTAAATAATAAAAATGGTGAATGTAACTGCACAGCAAAACGTTAAACTTGAAAAAAAAAAACTGCAAGATGATTCAAAACAAAGTAAGAGTAAACTTGGGAGCTTTCAGCCGCACTTCAATTTAGAAAACAAAGTGAAAGCAACAAGTTGGGGGAAAAAACACTCTAATGTATCCCTACGCCGGTGAAGAGTCAATCAATACACAACTATTTTGTTCATCTTACTGACAAAACATTTCCTCTATATTATCCCAAATCCCCGTGTCACTCCCGTGAATCAGCCCCGCCACTCACCTCGTGTTAGTGCTACCAGCGACAACAAGAAAGTTAGTTTCACATAGAAAATATGCATTCCTTCTGATTTAAAACGGTTGTATAAATCCACGTGAGTTTTTTTCATAGATCCGACGTGTGTCTTCCTCTCCCGACAGGTAAAAAAAAACAAAACAAACAAACGCAACAACTTTCAGTTCATCCTTGAGTAGATCCAAAGAATGTCAGTGCGTCTCTCTGAACTCCGTACATGAGATGTCGTCACTTCGGTTCCCGAGTTGGAAATGACTTGAGGGACTGCTCTTCTCCATTCCCCGCTCCACATCTAGGGGCGTTATTCTGACACGCCGTTTTGCTTTTCCACAGACCTTTACACTTGACGATTACACTCTTGATTCCCAGGCGCAAACTGGGCCGGTTGATAAAGAGGTAATGCGGGAGATTAATTTATCGTCTCGCGCTATTTCTCTTGTTGTGATTGGTTAATTAACAATTAGCCGCTCCGGAAGATCAGTACAACAATTTGTCTTTGTCAAGGGCAAACTTTTTCAAATAGACACACATTAGACCGCCATTGGATAAGATTTTATCCCATTAAGCTCCACATTATTATATTTATGTTGCTGTTGATTTAGTATTAAATTGTTTATGTGTTTGCTGTTCACGAGGAGGAAGTAGCAGCAGTGAGAATTAAACCTATGATTACAATAGTAAGAAATATATAGGAAAAATAAGGACTGCACTACACCGTTTGATGATGTTCTGTGTGGAAAACATCAGAATTAAGTAACCAATAACTGCAGGTGTCAGATCAATGTAATAGTGTAGTGATAATTGTTTAGAAACGTTATGGAGTAAAAGTATAAAAATCCCTTTAATGGAAATACACAAGTAACGTAGAAGTACCTCAGTTTGTGACCTTAAATTTAGCTGCAGGTCATCAGGCCTTGACATCAGTACAGGTATTGGTTGAAGCCAGTATGATACCCTGCACTCCTGCATCGGGGCAACACAATCTGATAAACCACAGTCGGCATGGGAACTGGCCTGCTAACAGGTGGGATCATCGACGCTGATAAGTAAATGCTGACAGCCACTCGGGTACGTTTTCACTCCGTGTGCAGAATCAGCAGAAGTAGGTGTAGTTTCCCATCAGATGGTTTGTGAACAGGCTTTGAGCAGCCTCTCACAGGTGCTGCCATGCACAGGAAGAGCCTTCCTACCATTAATAAGATATGTTATAGCAGGTCACAACATTTTCAAATTGGGCCCACTAGTATAGTTGAGGGTATGTACAGAGTTTACCCTCCTCTATAGGAGTAGGCAGTGTATTGGTATATATGAAGAGTTTCCTTCCAAAATAAGATTTTGTATAGTTTGAAAAAATTGTGACTTACTCCTACAAAACAAGTGCTGGCATGAAAGGAAATGACATAATGGGTTACTACCTGTGTGTTCGTCATCTTAAGACCTTTGCAACAATTGGGATGTTTTGGAGGATTTATTTTGAAATATTGACTGAAAAAAAAATAAAAATGGAAGTATAACATTTTGAATGAATGAAACCCTTTATTTATAGTGGTATATGTGGAGTATATAGTGTGTACCAGTCTATCAGTCTGAAAGACGTTCCTGGTTTCCATGCAGCCCAGTCTGCATGGAAACCAGGAGCGTCTTTCAGACTCTTGTCAGGTAACCGACAAACAAATTAGGCCTGTTTGAGTTGCCCAATCCACTCGTCACAGCGCCTTCAGTCATGACGAAGCAGTAACTAACTCTTTCTGTGCCCGCAGGCCCTCGTTTGTTTAATAAACCATAATGTGACATCTGGAGGATCTCTGCCAAGACGTTACAGGTAAAACCAGCTGCTGGGGAGCATGGGGAAAATAAAGCGAACGTTTAGACCCCGAGGGCAGAAAACCGAGGCGTGCTGGAAGAGGTGATGATGGAATGAGGGCCAACATGTTTGATGAAGAGGTGGAGGCCGTGACGAAAAGGTGCAGGGATACCTAACTACAATAACATGATACTTTATTGATCCCCGTAGGGAAGCACCACAGGGCACTCCTGCACAGCCTCCGTGGAGCTGGTAAGGATTCGTTGTCATGCTCAAGGACACTTCAGCAGGGCAGATGCTTGCTAACATGAGGGTTTGAACCCAAGTCTTCCAGGTGGAGGGTGGTTTCCTTATTCACTGCTACCAGATCTAGGCGCGGTAGAGGTAGGAGTGGGGGGGGATCAACTTACACACCTTTGGTTCATGTGATTGCTACAGGAAGATCATCTTGCACTTTCACACATCTCTGATTGACCAAATCTGTGGACTCGTACCCCTTTCACACACAATCCGGCAGTATTACAGTACGCTGATCCAGTTTATCCGGTGTAGAAGGGAATTCACAGCAGTCCTCATACACAAGAATGTCCCGTGTCGCTACTTCCTGGGTGACATTTGGGTTTAATATGGTTTATACGCAAAAACAACAAACACCACTTCCTCCCCTCCGCTAGTTTTCAAACATTGTCAAGGATAAGTTGTGTATAAATTATACAACTCCCTATTGTGATGTTGTTCGATGTGTAAGGGGAAATATGTTTATTGTGTCACATTGTGCGGCCGAATGTAAACAGGATTCGTGTTGATTTCCTTCTCATTGTGTCGACCTGGGGGTTGAGGTCTGTTCCCCCGGACCAGCGTAGCGAACTCAGATGGAGGGAGCCGCTCCACTTTCTCAGCCCTGCAGCCTCAAAAAACAGAAGCAGCTGCACGGGCTTGGATCAAATCAACACTACGGGACGATCTGGTTGCTAATGCAGTAGCGCTCCTCCTCTGAGTCGTGCATGTGCTCCCTCATGGGTGGAATTATATGGATGGTATTATAGTGTTGCACGTCCATTTCTGTTGCTGCTTGTGATCCTCTTGTGGTCCAATCGAACAGATACAGCATTGAATGTATTGCCATGGTGGCCATTTTGAACTTATCGATCAATCAATCAATCAGTCAATCATCATTTATTTATACAGCACATTTTGTACATTAAGATGCAATGCGGTGTGCTTTACAGATTCAAAGTGGAGAAAGATACAAGATTAAAACTTTTGATTAAAACACAAAAGATAATAAAAAAAATAGAAAATAAATAAAAAATAAATAAATGAAATTAGTAATTAGTTAAATAAATACATAAAGAGAGTAATAAATAGTAGTAACTGTCCTTGGGTAATGTGTGTGTGTGGAAACATGTCATGATAGTGTGAATCTTGTTGCCGTATGTTACAATAAGCCCTCATGACGTGAAACAATAGACAATGCTCTTCCTCCTGTTCACCTATCAGACACTATAAATGAGCTGCGTGAGGCTTTTCTCTCCCCCCTGGGTGACCATAACCTTGTTCTCAGGGCCTGTCCTGGTGCAGGTGTCGGGAAGAGCTGTGGTTCAGTTTGTTTTAGGCCAAGCTTTACTACAGGGGTTAATCCCACAGCAATCACAGCCTGACTAAACATTCACTAGCGCGTTCAGATTGCACCTACCTATCGCTAGCTACTATCTTATTGCAATGTATTGTGTGTGTGAGTGTTTGATCTGGATATTTTGTTTCAATTTGCTTCTCTGCATTTACCAAAAATGTATTACACTGATGCATATCATGTGGCTAACTTGTTAGGAGAGACTTATGATGTCATTCTGCGAAATATTTTCTTTTTCACAGCAAACTCCTGATCTCTTGCTGTGAATTCACTGCGGTTCTTTTGTCTCTGCCAGTTGTTAAAGATGTTAAAGTGTAAAATAAAGTAAATAAAGTGCAAAAAATGGTCTATGCTCTACTGTTGGGGAAGAATCCACACGGTACCTCTCAGCTTTCTGACAGCTGGGGGTGCAGAGTGGCAGATGTGGTGTGAGGGACACGTTAGGACATGTTTATTAACCCACTCTCAGTTCACAAAGAGAAGACTTAAATGTATTTAGCTGAAGGAAAACTCCACCCTCAGATACTCTTACACTATTAAATACCATCAATTTGTGAGTTAAATGCATTCCAGGAGTTATTTTGCGCTTAAACCTGGGTCAGATTACAAGACTGCTCTTGCCGCTGAGGGCAGTTCAGGCAAAACGACTGGGCTGCTGCACACCCGTCCCGTTGGGAAGCTACACCACAGGACAAAGATGGCCGTCGCACACGAAGATGAGAGATCACACATTTGTTATTGAAAACTAAATGTTTCATTTGTCCAGAGCAGTTCAGTGTAAATAATACAATTACAAAATAGATGTTTTACTGTTTCTATTGCTTTATTGTTTCTTTTATTGTTTCTATTGTTTCAAAATAGATGTTTTATTGTTTCTTGCTCCATGGAGCAGAACTACAGGCATTACATTACAAATGTATTATGAAGTGACATTATTAGCAGGAAAACACTGATGAAGAATTCTGTTGGAGACTTCTTTCACTTCATTTGTGATTGAATGCTTATGTGGATTGATTCATGCAGGTTGTTATTTTGTGAGATTTATTCCTTCAAATAAAATTGTATAGCAACTTAATCAAAAGTGGAGCAACTGGAGTTGGAAATCTTGAACTTGAAACTGATGGCGGCAATGCACCAATAAACTGGATGCCAACTGCTGTAAAACAAGAAGAAGAAGAAGAAGAACTTGAAACTGATCTAAACTATCTACATGTGTGGCCGTTGTTGCTGTTGTTGAAAGTGACTTCTGGTCTCTTTTTCTTCTCTCTTGAGTTAAATTCCCATTGGCTGTTGCCAGTATGACTCAGATTTCAGGTGTGTTTCAGACTGCTTCTTAACACACGAGCCCAGACAGACTGGAACCAACAAAATGAAACACATTTGATTGAATCCTGTCAGGTCGAACAGCCAGAGTCTCCAGTCCTGAACCTGTTCACACTGCAGGATAATCTTCCCTGACCCCAACTCACCCCGACTGTCAGCCTTAGAAAAGGTGTCCAAATTGTCTAGCGTGACGTTCCCTCAACGCTGCCTCGTCTACTTCTACTGCAGTTAGTCATTTCCTACATTTCCCAGAATGATGTTCAACAGCCCCCAGAGGATTTGCCTGAACTTGTTGCATTCAGCTGTGGGTTAGCAAGAGAGTGTTTCCAATCAAAAAAGTGACACAACTTGTATTGCCTTCTGGTCTACTGAGAAATTGGTGTCTCTGCCTCTTCTGTCATGGATTTGTCCCTGCATGATTGTTGAAGCCTTTTCTCTTTGACTCTGAGGGACTGACACTGGAACCTGATGTTTACGATCACTGAACTCCATCGTAGCTGCGCTGGAAATATCTCAACGTGGCACATGATCTACATCGGGCCACGGGGAAAAGAGATTGCTGACTTTCTTCTGTGGAAGAATTTATTGTATCTCGTGATTCTATTGTATCTTGTATTTCTATGTACCCTTTATGATTCTTGTTAGTATGACATGATGAACTGAATGGATTGTGTTTAGGTAACAGGTTTAATTTTTCTCTGACACTTATGAGATAACATGATCATCGTGTTTACAAATGATTGAAGCAGATCATATACCCATCAACAGAAGTGTGACCTACTATTAGCTTCTGTCTCTGTCTTCTTTACATCCATGCATGACATCACCTCTACACACACACTCACACAGTAAGGTGTGAATATTGCTTGTACACTTGAAAGACTGCGGCTCTTTTCTCGCTGAAACTTGAATGACCCCTGAAGACTGAGCTGCTAATCCTCTGACCCGTCAACCGTCTGGTTTCCTCTGTTTGGCCCTGGGTGCTGATTCCTTCACCCCGCCTGTTGTGTCAACATCTCTTACCTCTTTGTCACTACGGTCTGCTGTGAGTGGGGCTGTGTGTGTGTGTGTGTGTGTGTGTGTGTGTGTGTGTGTGTGTGTGTTTTGGAGGGATCAATTTGGACATGCTACCACAGTGACATATACACCTATTCCTATGTTTCTTTCCGTGTGCCGCTCTCTCCTTCTCTCTGCCTTACACAAAACACACACACACACACACACACTGCTATACTTGTGAGGACCTTCCACTGACTACATTCATTCCTTAACCCTAAATCCATCCTTTTTCCCCCCATATATGTGTATTGTTTCTATTCCTGACTGACTGACTGACTGATTGATTGATTGATTGATTGATTGATTGATTGATTGATTGATTGATTGATTGATTGATTGATTGATTGATTGACCTAGCCCTAATCCTAATTCTAAAAGTCTTATCTTTAGTCTAACCTTTTACACTTACCCTAACCTAAACTTCATTTTAAACCAAAATCCTATACCTGAGCTAACCCCTTGAAGAACTGTGGACTGCCACACACACACACACACACACACACACACCCCAACCCCCACTATTTCTCACTGATCTCAAAGGGCCCATGCTGTCCCAAAGAGGTGATTTGGAGCTTCTTCCATAATGACAGCCTTTGTGCCCTTAGGTTCAGGAAACTACAACTACTGGCTTCTTCTCCACTGCAGCCATTACTAACTATTACTAACTACACAGGCCTGATACAACTTACACACTCTCAGGCCTGTGTAGTTAGTTGGACAAGATGAATTAGTGTTTCCCTCCAGGCTGTTGTTCAAATCATCACACTTGTCTTGACAACGTTTGGACTGGGATGATAAAGATTTGCAGTGCTCATTGTGTAGTTCAATGTTTGATGCAACAAGGTGTCATGTTCTGATTTATGGAGCTGGAAGGTTGGGTTCAGTTTCCCACTGGGATTTTGATTGATTTGATGATCAGCCGTGATGTTTTAACAGTGTAATGTTTAAGCTTTACCAAGAGCCCGTCAGTCAATTTGATTTGAATTTTGTTGCTAAAAGATATTGTTGAGTTCCTTGTGAAATACTACACTACCCAAAAGCTTTAGCAATCGGAGACTGGCTGTTACCATGGAAACGTTACCCACTCCAAAGGTGTGCATGGTTGGTAGCCAGACCAGAGTGAAGTAATGTTAGTCAGCTACAGCTTAATACTACCGCAAAAAAGTTATTAACTTTGATTCAGGAATTTGAACTTGCATTTTTTTAAAAAAAATCATTTTTCTAACTTTCTTTTTTGTATCCTTGTTTATTTATACCTATTTTGTGATATGGTGCCTTGTTGTAAATGGTAAATATGTTGTAAATATGTTACCAAAATGACCAAATGCTTTTGGTGTCAGACATGATGCCCCGTTTAGGGATGAAGAGAAGAAAAACATCAATCAATAATATGATTTTATTATGTTGTCTTATGATATTTAGTGTCACTGTTGAAAATGGGGGAAAGGGAATCAGTGACATCACTCGCAATGCTGTATGGGATATGTAGTTCATTCCCTCCCCTTTTTCCTATAAATATATTAATCTATTGATAAAAGCTGATGATTGGTTCAGTTCAAAACTTAAAACTCTTCGTAGACATTTCAGAAAATGACTGGGGCATTTTCTTCTGGATCCAGTAGCGCTGTAAAAGGGGCGGGTGGGTTTCAGCTCACCGGTCGATGCTTTGATATAGTTACTCATCTGAATCAAAACAAGATGCATCACCTCAGATGTAAATCGGCATTACGGGATCTGTTTCTGGCAGGTTAAAGAAACGTAAACAAGGTCTTTCCGGGACGGTTTGCAGTTTGGCTAAACTTCAAGGCATCATCATGCTTTACTGATCATCAACTTCTTGTTTCGCAACAGGAACTTCCAATAAATTTGTCTAGCATGGTGAAATCCTGATTCCGAGAAATGAATCACCTTACTGCTGTTTGATCTGTCTTTTTTTCTACTTTCTTGTCTTCACTCTTAGCACAGGTACAACTGATAAGCTCGGGGCTATGTGTTTAACACCAGAGGTCTACATCACATCCACTACCGAGACAATACAGTACTTCCAACCGTGACCAGAAAGACACAAAGCGTACCTGAGGGAAGGAAAATAGGCCATTGTATTGTAGCCGTATTATTTCCTTAGTGTTTCAAGCACAGATTAATGTATCCTGGTGTTGGTGTATTGTTCTTATCATAGGCAGAGGGAGGGGGGTCACTATTGTTGGATTGTAGGTTATGCTGCCGAATGCGAAGGCGAATGTCCTTGCCTCCTACTTTCAGGGGGAAGGAGATAGCTGTTGAAAGGTATAGTGTGAGGTTCAGTCAGTGGGAAAACTTTTGGGATATTGGAGAAAAACTCTCTCCCTGCTTTTGTCGGGAAAAAGAAAACGGGATTTCAAAGGTTTATTTGTCACATACACAATTGTAGTGATACAAACGTTCAGTGAAATGCGCAGTGGTATACTTGATCACGATCACGAAGAGTTGAAAAGGAAAAGGGGCTAAAAGTAGGAGATATACTGAAACTTCTACAAGAAATGAGAATACATTTAACAACAAAATAAATATATAGAAAATATGGCAATGTAAAAAATAATCAGTAGAAAATCAGGTTTGTATGTACATGTGCAAAAACATGTGCAATGTAAAAGAAAATCCTTTGTAGGATGGATTCTGCTGTAGTAACTGAATCAATGCCCAGGTACCATGCCTCAGGTTGTACAGGGTCACTCTATGATACTTGATACTATGAATTACTAGTCAGTCATGTCGTGTCAGACCAAAGTAGGTTAGAATTTATGATACACATGAAATCCAATGAAGATGCGTCGTTACATAAGTGACTTGCCAAAGCAGCTCAAAAGAAGGCATGACAAAGCAGTGACAATGATTCCCTTTCATTGTGCACACACACACACACACACACACACACTCAAGCTCAAGCCTTGTTTCCGCTGACGTGTTTATGTTTTTGCCTGTTAGTTAGTTTGTTTGTCTGTCTGTCTGTCAGCAGGATATCTCAAAAACTTGAGAACGGATTTCCATGAAGTAGGTGAGCAGGTCGACCTTGGGCCGAGGAACACTTGATTTGATTTTGGTATGATCCGGATCTTGAATTTCTGCCATTACACAATTATAATTTCTTTTAGCTATAACTATAAGACTAACGGAGATAGAGACTTAATCCAAATGCCTTTTGCAGGGTCAAGAAATCAATTTAACTAAAAACGTAAGTGATGGGAATCAAGGCTTTGGGTGTAGTAAGTTGGAAATTGTTCAGCTTTAGTGGAGGTTTGTCTTCTAACATCTGTATATAAAGCGTCAGAACCAGTACCTTTTCTCTACATTTGTATCATTCTCATCTTTTGAAGTGTACAGAAAAAAAAATGACCCAGTATCGGATCACTGTGGGGTTTCCTGGTGAGTTACCAGTAAAAACATCTAAATTTTCCACCTAAAAAGAACAGGATCCACTGTCAAATCCACTGTGAAAACTACTGACCAAGCGAATGACACTTGCGTAAAGTGTATTAATCCATAAGAACCGGTGCCCGTACTTCTAATCATTGAGTTTATTACACTAATCACAAACTGTCGTGTTACGTTACAAGCCATGAAGAACATGCATTTGTCACTTTTATGTCTGGCGCAGCTGCTTCCCAGCATTGTGGCTCCCTGGCTACGTAAGCACAATGTGTGGACAGCCAGACGCAGCGGGTCAACGGTACCCCTGCCCCCAGTGTACTGGAATCGTGGGAGGTCCAGAAACCCTGGTTCTGTTTTTGGACACATAATCACAAACAGGAAGTCACTGCAAGCCAGTCACACAGGGCCACTTCCTCCTTTTGTTTACCGGGGGGGGGTGGGGGTTGAATTAAACTCCGCTCTCCCATAGACTGTTGTACCCATGTTTGCTGCCCTGCATCCATTCTGATCCCCCGTCATCTCGACTCGCTTCGCTTCTCAAGCCACCCTCCTGGTATCCCTGTGTAATCTCTTCACTGAGCCTCTTTCATGGCGTTGCTTGACCCACATGTCCCTCCGCCTCAGCCGATGGACGTTTCTCATATTTGACATTTGGCTCTTTAACTTTTAAAAAGCAAGCTACACGGCTAAATCAACATTGTTACTTTAACTCGGTGACTGTGTTTATTTCAGTCCCCACCAATCAGAGTTGCTTTAACACTTTTAGGTAGTTTTGAACAGCCGTTCCAGATCAGCTCTCCAATCAATCATTGAAAAATCAACAGTTTATAAAGTAAAGTCTAAAACCTCGTAACTCCACTTTCTGCCATTTTCATGTTTTAACTTCAACTGATGTATTCCCTTTTCAAGCTGAAAAAACAAGGCTGTTTTTCTTAGTTCCTAAAAAGCGAACAATTCGGAGATACAAGGTTTTCATCCGACAGCAGCCATATGCAGGCGCAGTAATGTTTGCGTTGAACGCGTTGGGTTTTGTGTTGTGATGAAAGTGATGAAAGACGTCCGACTCGTTGCAAAAATGCAGAAACACATCGTACGCAGTGCAGTTCATACTTACGCGTGTGAATGCCTACCAGTTTCCCTTTCAAAAGAATGCGTTTGGCTTTGCTAAGATGTAGCGTGACACACCTCCAAGTCACTGTTCCCAGGCAGAGAACACCATTCCTTTGTTCCTTAAATATTTGGTAATTACCGCAGAGAGTGCTCTCACTCCCTCGGCATACCGCGCCACACATTACCTTTACATGCTCCTTCTACTGTGAAAGATATTCCACCCTTTCAGTTGTGTGAAGTCTCAGTAATCGTGCAAAAAGCAATTTCCTACTTGCAAAGTAAGAGCTGTGATGTTTGGAGGAATGTTGCAGGCTCTATTTTTGAGATGTCTTCTCCCGGGGGTTTATGTGTCTAGTTTAAATGTTAGCTTCCCAACGGTGCACTGAGGCTACTTGTCTGAGGGGCAGCCAGGAAAAAGGGCTGAGTTTTAGTGAGTTTGGGAACTATGTGGCCTTTCCCTCATGAAGGTTTCCCCAGGGACTCAGTAATTCCACTTCTCCTCCATTCTCTGTCCATCTTTCCTTCTGTCTTTCATACTGGGTTTCTCTCTCTGCACCAACCCACTCACACTCTCCTCCCTCTCTCTTTCCGTCCTCTCCTCTCTTTCTCTCTCTCTTGCATACTATACCATCTTGATCTCATTCTCTATCCATTGCTGCACAGCCTCTCCTCTCTCTCGGTTCTCTCGGTTCTCTTTCCCTACGTTGCTGTAGGTCTAGTATTGACTCCCACACACCCAGTGGCTGAGGGTTGAGTCAGAGGTCCCAAGGCTTGTTTAATTCCCAGGGTGATTTTACACAGAATCTACTTGAAACTTGAAACTTCCCGTTAAATATATTAATAGAAATAAATCACATGCATCTCACGAGCAGCCTTGTTTGTAGCTTGAAGACTTCCCAGTCAAAAGTAGTGAGATGTTGTCAAATATAACTATAAATCTCCCTTACCCTGATTCCTTGTAGTTTTGAACATCAGCCAAGACACAGAGCACAGAGGTCAGTTAAATGAGGAAGTCATCTAAACAAAAAGGTATTCAGTGATGCCACATTTTGCACACTGGTGTAATTAAATGCACAATATTCTCCAACATTGCATCACTTCCCACCGAGGGGCCTCCACCTAACATTACGGTTCGGTGCGTCACCTTTTCCCAGTCACAGCCCGTTTTGCTCCAATTTTTGGCTTCACTTGTTCTTTTTTTTTCATTGAGTTGGCAGTTCAAGCTCTCTTAAGTAGTCTATGGGCTTATTATACTGTGAAGAGAGACAGGAAATGGGGCAAAGAGAGACCTAACAGCAAAATATGAGCCAGTATTAAAACTCAATGCACCAGTAAGTAATGGTGTGCTCACTAACTTGAGGAGCCTTGAGGACGCCACTAGTCTGTAGTGTTGTAAAAGCCTTCCTCCATGCTTGATATGGTTGCAGCCAAATGCATGCGGAGGAATAATATTTTTCAAATGAATTTTTATCTGTGAATATATACAGATTTACCCACTTCATCTCATCTTTTCTCGATGTGATGTGATGCTTCTCGGTGTCAGCACCTGCTATCGGCGTCCATCTGTGTGATGAGAGATGCTGAATGTGATATCCGCCAACGCAGTGCTCTCCCCTGATGTAGTACCGATAAGAGAGATGTGATGTGAGAGGCCAAGGCTCGCTGAGCAGCTGGGACAGACTGGCTCCATGACCCAGCGGAATTGTGGGTAAATATCTGCAGCTCAGTCATGGGAATGAAATAGCTCCATGTCAAGTCTCTGAGCTGGGGTTAGTGACACGGGCTTAGACACTGCAAGGTCATAACTGGGGCCGAGGGGGGACTTTCTGTTTTTCTCTCATAGGGACTTCCTCTACCCACAACCCCTTTCACTATCGCTGCCTGTCTCTGTCTCTGCTTCTGCACATAAACACAAAAATACTCTTTCTTCCTCTTCCCACTCTCTGTCTTGAGTAACAAAAATATTTGCAGGAAAATCACTGTTTGCCTAAGACTTGGATGCTCTCCGGTTTATTACTGGAGGATCTTGTGCCACTTAAAGTCCTTAAAGTTTGGACAATACGAGCCTCAGTGCTTTGTGTGTGTGTGTGTGTGTGTGTGCTGCTTGTTTGTGAGTGTAATCTCATAATTGTAGTTTGTGAGAGGGAAGGAAGGGTGAGGATTAGCACTCCTCTGTGTGTTGCTGTGTAATGTCTGCATGAGAACAGTGTGGGAGCTCGTGACACCCTGCCACACAAAGAACAGGGAAGCGAGGCTTTGCGTGGGACAATGAAGCACCTGAGGGGTTTAGCTAGACGCTGAAGACTACAGAGGACGTAGTCTTCCCGCAATCTACAACGATGCTAACTTTTAAAACTTTTTACCCTGTAAAGCAGATTTGATGTCACATGTATGCCCATATGCAATTTGTGCAGTTCATGATTTTACTTTGGTCTGTTTTAAAGTAATAATTGGAACATTTTCATATAAATAAATGTATGTGTTGCAACTCTCGCTGATTGATACAACACAACAGTGATTCAACCGGAAAGCTTTTACTTTAAAGCTGTTCTAAATTCTCAGTGTCGGGTCTTTTCTGGGAAAAAGCGACAGGAAGTGATGCATCTTACATTTCTGGCAGCAGCACCAGCAGTTTGTTTGGATTAAATAGAAGAAGAACTGGGTAGTTAGCATGAGCAGCGATAGCCACCATGGCTGAACAGATACATAAAATAGCGCCACCTACCGAAACTCAAACTACATCAACATAAAATCAAAGAAAAAAGACGTCACAGTGCTGCACACGCTGTTTGATTGACAGGTGATCTCTGAGTGCGTTGCGGATCTCGCGGATAACCACTTTCTTCATCTCAATCAGATCAATGATTGTCCAAAAATATTCACCGATAAAGAAGAAATTTTCTCTGCACAAGATTGTTTGGATAACTGCTGTAAACCTGGAGGCAGCATGAGAAATTCAAGTCATAACAATGGCTCTTATGGCCGATAAGCAGTAAGGTGCACAATCATGGAGGGCATATTTCCTCCTCAGTCGTACCCGGCCTACAGAATCACCTACTCTGCTGCTTTTCCCATCGTGTAACACAGTGCAAAGGAAGTCAGTGTTTTGTTTTCTGTGATTAAGTTCCTCAGCTTCATGTGCTAAAAGGGTCTCTTATCACATCGCCCTGTTCTAGGTCTCACCTAGACCTGCCGGATCAAAGACATCTCTGACTTGTGTTTATCCTACTTCAAAATTCCCCTTTCACATTCAGAAGAATTGAGAGGACTCGCACAAATTATAGACCTAGTAACGATTTACTCATGTACTTAATCCTGCTCTTTAAACAAAACAGCTATTTGAGGCTCCAGCTCCCATGTTGTTCACAGGGTGCTTGAATATCCACCCCCCCCTCCTCTGTCAAAACAGAGCCAAATACTGCAGTCCACACATTTAGACCTGTTTGTCTCTGGCTGACTCTTGTGTTATTATACCATCCTACTCATGATGAGATAGTTTTACGGTGGGAAAGTGCAACTGCACTACATAATTGGGTGGCAGTAATCCCCAATCTGCACCTGTGAGAAAATACTGAGAAACAAAAGGTTTATTACACCTTTTGACTGCTAATGGCTGTGAATTACCACATTATAGCTTATCGCTTTCAACCAAAGTCGGACTGCTGAAAAACAAAACAATCTATCATTGAAAAGGAGAATTCTCCCAACACCAATTCAAAGGTAGTTTTGATGTGTCTGTCTGTTTCACGTATGACGAGTGTTTGGATCTAGCTCCCTCGTCTCCCACGTCTCCTTTATTTTAAGCTCTCCTTTGTCACCCAGCCATTTGAGTTTAAACCCATCTGTAATTCCTCTCTTGTTTTCTCCTAGTAGAGGGTTGACTCTCTGCAGACCTCTGAGAGTGGGTGCAGCATGCAGGCCTCAAAAGGCTAGAGTCTACAAGGGGCAATAAGTACGATTTTGTACTGCCGCATAGCACAAAATGACCATAATATATCTGCAGGGGGTTAGTAGGGATCAACACCACTGACTCAACAATTACTTCGCCAGGTGCTGAGATTTCTGGCTTTCAAAACTCACTTTCCAGCCCATACTCTCTTCCACCTACACACATTTTTAACAATGGAGGGTGGTGCAACTGGTGAGCAACTGGGCCACCGTACCTCAAGGGGACCGTAGGGCTGGCTGGTTGGTTGGTTGGCGGGGGGCTGTGCCAGTGTTATTGCAATTCCTACTGGTCATTGATAGAGGTCGATAAAGGTCATAGATTACTTAACACCCCTTTAAGACACATCACTGTATTTTGTTTATGGGTGCAGCAAAGTACAGATTGTTTTCGTGTCTGATGGTAAAGATCAGAAAGTTTAGGTTTGGCTGTTTGGAATTATTTTCATTCAACATAACTCGACTAATAAGACATATTTTATTTAACCGGCATCATGATATCACATGTATTACTGCTGTGTCATCCTGTTGTGTGTCATGAATGACCCTTGTAAATCCCAATATACCAATAGGACCTGAAACAGAAAGGCCTGAATCACCGGTTATTCATTTGCTGGTCTTAATTTAATGGCCCTACTCATGTTGTATGAACACGTAGTGCCTCAAGTATCAGGTTGACTTGCTGACCGGCATTCCCAGAAGGCCAGAGGTGGAAATCGGATGTCTCAAGTGTGCCGTGCAACAGGAAATGGCTTGTTATTCCCAGCAATGGAGCAGAGAATCAGCGTCGCCGCAGAGTGATTCACACAGCGCAATGCAAGTCAGAAAGAACGGCTCAATACTCACGACCTTGGAAACTGCTAGCTTAAACAACTTAACATGGAGGTTAAATCAGGGGCTAGTAGCTAATGACAGTGGTTCACTAATATTTATGATTGACTGTGGAAAAAAACAACTGCTGCTTGATTGCTACCTTCCAACATCCAAACCTCCAAATCCAGGAAAATACTGAGAGTCACACTTATTACAGCCTCACAAAATGTTACTGCTTCCCACACCCTGCACATGAAGTTCCCTCAATGTTTGTGATCATTTTCAAAACGCTGACACTGTGTAAAGGGGTTGTTGCTGTGTCGACGTGAGGCAGTATTTCTCGTTTCCCTGCCCTGGCCCAGGTACTTGCTGCCATCTATCTCTGGGACCATCAGACTCCCGTTTCACTCATCTGACACCTGTCATCCTGTTTCAGCTCAGTCAACGGTTTGTTTCCCCTCTCCATTCCCGCAGCACAAAGGAAAAAGCCCGAAGGCTATCAGCCATTGTTTACTATCCAGCCCCATATCTCTTTCTCTCCCTGTGCACAATCATTGGTGGGATTTTTTTTTTAAGTAGGAACAAAATTCCTTTGGAGCCTGGGAAAAACTCCAACGTAGGGAAATAATATTGATGTTTCTGTTTACGGGTTGGTATTCACACAGACACACTGGTTTCACTGGCACCTTGTACATAGAGGTTTGGGTTACACCATGTTTTGAGTCTGTTAGTCAAATTGTTCTCCGCCAGAAATACATTTGCAGTTTAACATGGATGCCATGAAACAGATCTTCACCAATACACAGGATGTGATGTAACTATCTGTTGCACTGTTTAGGTTGAGCGCCTATGTAGAAACCTCGCCTGGATGTTAGAGGAAGGGGGTCAAAATAGAGAGAGAGACCGTTGAGGATGTGATCGTGCAGCTGGAATGATTTTGCATGAGCATGTGTGTCCTTGAACCTTTAAACAGAAACATTTTGCATAACAGATGTTTATGAAAATATTTTGTGCAGCATCAGCAAGGAGGCCAGTCCCGGTCCCCAACCTGTCGGGTTTTAAATCAGCAGACAAACAACTTCATAAACAAAGAATTGGGACCACTGCTAGCCTTCTCCACAGCCTAGCCATTCGGAGTCACTGAGCTGTGCTGTAATGCCAAACAGGGGACAGGCCAGACTGCCATGTGTCCGTCCAGCTCAGAAGTCCCACCGGGCCACCCTGCCCGTGTCCCACTAAACGGTCCACAAATCCAGAACACGGGGCCAAACTACTGTGTGGGCTCATGCCGGGCAAGCGCTCCTTTAATATTGAGCCACTGGTTTGGGGTGCACTGGTCAGCGCCTCTCTCTATCTGGACCCCTCTGGGAACAAAGGCTTTCACTGTGTGCGGATGCTCTATGTTCAGACCGCAGAACAACAAGGCGTCTGGCTCCGATACAGTCGACCCCACGGCGACGCAGGCCACACAGGCTCACGTCCTTTCATTTCAATTACATTCAGTCCTTCTCCTAATTGCGAAGAGCTGGTTGGAATGAGGCGATGGGAGGGGAGGGGGGCGGAGGTTCGGACTGAGGGGTTTATTGAACGGAGGACGAGAGGGACGGAGCGAGGTCAGGGAGATGGTCGCTCATTAGGGATTGAGCAGCTGCCAATCTCCCAGCTGCCTCTGCTCAACACAGGGATTACTAAGAAGGCAGAAACAGAGAATCTGTATCTCTCTCGCTGACTCTCTCTTCCTGTCTTTCTCTATCGTCCTCTCCTTTTCCTGTCCTTGTTGCCATATCTGTTATCCTTTGACCCGGATCCTATCCTCACTCTTTATCTCATTCTCTGCCAGTCTCTCTCCTTCTTTTGTTTTTCCCCCCGTTGTGTTTCTCATCCCTTTTATCAATTCGCCCTCGCCCTTCCTTTGTGTGGGCAAAGAGTAGGAAGAGGCAACGTGAGTCCGGCTTAGCAGTGAGATCAACACCGTCTCCTGTAACCAGCCAGCGCTGATGTTCGGGATACAGCCATCTGCAGCATCACGCCAATTAAATGTCACAAAGCGGAGGTGCATCATTAAAGGGATATTCCATCAATTTAATTCTCCAATCTCGTTAACCGACTCCCTCCCAATCGTTTTGAAAAGGCAGCGTGAGAAATGCTGTTCAGCTGGCGAGCCTCCCATTTGAAAGCCCAGGGAAGTACCAGACTTTAATGGGGTGTCTGATACATTGCGTGATAAATTAGAGGTTTATTACCGTTGATGCGGTGAGTTAATCGAAGCCACGGCTCCCTGGAGGACAGGTCCTGACAGATGGAGCAGAGCAATAGGGGAAGGAGGTTTCAAGGAGGTTTTGAGACTTCCCACTCCAGCAAAGCCACTCTCTCATTTTCCATCGTGAGCTGAAAACTTGTCCTTTCAAGAAGTATGTCACCCTTTCCCCACAAAATCATACCCCCTCTCCCAAAACTTCCTCCTCTGCTCACTCTCATTTCCACTACCACTCTTCTTTTTATTTATTTCTCCAGCACTTCTTACAGGAATGTTATTCCACTGCGAGAGAGAAAGGGCAAGATAAGTTTGGGGTACGCTGTACATTTTCCCGTAGGTTGTGGTTCTGTTAATCCCACTGGACTCTGTTTAGTAGATAGTAAAGGTAAAGGTTGGTCAAGGAGACTATTGTTTAGTAGATAGGTAGGCTTTTGTTTGGTTCTTTAGATCAGCAGCCTATCCTGGGTTTTAGTTAGTTGCTGGTTTGTTTTATTGCCACATGTAGTCCTTTGTCCCCTACCCTTCTGAACTCTGTTCATGGTTTACTTTGTGTCAACATTGCCTGTACGTCTCCTTCTCTACCACAGCCATTGTGGACCTCTCCGTAAATAAACCCTCCACGCTTCATTCAGTTGTCCTTGGTTGGTTATTGATTGGTTATGTGTTATTTCCCTAAACACCCCCTAGGCAACCAGTAGGGTTGTAACACATTTAGGGGCTTGTCCCCCGGAGACTTTCATTTGGGTTCCTTTACAACCTGAAGAAGGAGAACCAAAGGCCAACAGGGTACAGATGAGATGTTTGTGTAGGTTTACATTGTGGACTGTGACAGCCTCACCTGGTAGATACAACGGTATTTGACGTGCAGAAGTTCCTGAGTAATCCAGACCTAAATCAGGTCTATGCATGCCATAAGGATGATTTGTTAGCCACAGCAGCACATTTTGAAATCCCTGTCTCAAGGCAGATAGTCTTAGAAGAAGGAGGTTAGGCAGAAGGCCCCATCAACGTTGCCATGTTTGAAGCCTTTCTCTCCTGAGGTAACTAGATCCAGTGCTAGTGCTAAGCTAAATGTTCGTCTAGCTCGTCTCCCTCTGGAGGCAGAGGAAAGAGAAAAGCCACAGTATAAGCTGTTTAGAAATCCGGAAATTGGAAATTGGAGCTGGTAAGGAAGTTGGGCTGAAGCAGATTGAAGTAGAGGCAATGAGAATTTCTTCTGGTGCTTGTCCACACACAACTTTGAGGTCAGAAAAACACATTGCTCCATTTCGCAAGACAGAAGAAAACTCTTATTTGTGTGCCTTTGAACGTATCGCCACGTCTCTAAAATGGTCCAAAGAGTTGGTCAAGGCGACTATTGTTTGTGTCTATGAGCTTGTTCCAGAGGTCTACCAACAGAAATGTAAGAGCAGTAGTCAGACCGTTCAAGAGAGAAGGGAGTTCTTCTTAACAAGTAAAGTTGAGGCTGTTGATTCTCTTCATGGATTTCTGTTGTTGGAAGACTTTACCATGGAGGACCATGCGTGTAATCCTTCAATTAAAGTGAAAACATGACAAATGAGATAATACATGACAATAGATCACATGCTTGCCAACATGTAACAGCAATGGAAACACTGACGAAGATTTGGAAGAGCTTATAGCGCACATGTGCAGTACTTTAAGCTCAGATTCACATCGAATCCAAATGAGCCATAGAAAGCATGATCAATAAAATAAAGATCACAAACAAGGAGAATACCATGGGAATAAAGCAACATGTGATCCCACGATGTATCAATCACAGAGCAAGTTTTATATTTCTCTCTTACAGGAAGCTGAGTTGACGTGTTGAGGACCCTGGGAGTATTTTTATCCTTGAGTTGAGTGTGTGTGTGTGTGTGTGTACCTGAACACATTGTTCTTGTGGTGATAAGGTGTAATTCAGTCTAGATTGTATATGAGAGTAAGAATCTACGGAAAGCATTAAGTCTTCCCTCCATTCAGCTCCCTGTTTGTCAGGAGGAAGTCAAACTTGATTTCACTGCAAGATGCTGGACAAGAAAGAAAAAACACTCAATGTAACCAACAAGTTTGTAGTTGTCTGTATAAAGTCACCTATATATCAAGTTGTGTACAGTGTTAGGGGAAAGTAATTAGTTACTTTACTACTTTTGCATTACGACTCCAAAAACATGCTGTAGCAACATGTTGGACAATCTCATGATAGCGTTTAATGGAGGGGAGTCTTTCTCATTCACACCTCCCATTCCATGTTTTCAGCCAGTGTGGGATTTGAACCAGAAACCTTCCAGTCACAAGTACCTGGCTGACCGTTTACCGTTCATCTGAGGACATTTTGACGTGTGCAGCTATTATCAGCAAATAGTAGATTCACACCAACAGACACTAATGCTAACTAATCATGAGATGAGATGAGATGAGATGATGAGATGAGATGAGATGAGATGAGATGAAACATGGATCCCTGAGGGGAAATCAGGTCGCAGCAGCAAATATAATAGGATTATTCAACAGGGAAAAGGAAACCAAATATAAGCACACAACTAGAATATAAAAAGTAAGAACTAAAAATAGAAGAAATAATTCATATAATAAAATATAATAATAAAACAATTAAAAGCAAGAAAGTCAAATATGAACATATGCTGACAATTTCAACAAATCAAGCAGACTGTAAAAGCGGGAAGTATAAGAAAGAAATGAATTGCTAACACTCATGGATCTAATATGAAGCTTCAAAACACCCACCCTTGATAGCCGACATAAATTCAGCCGGGAATCACATCTGTCATCAGCAGTAAGACTCAATAAGACGCAATAAGGCTTAATGTCTCTCTCAGCTCATCATCTGTCCGGCTCCGTCCGGACGCCATGAGCGGCTGGCATGTGAGACATGAAAGAGGCGAGTGACCACATGTCGGCCCACGGGCATCGTTCCCATATCTCAGTAGACGACATTGACCACGGAGCAATTTGAGCGATTGCTTCGGCCCACTGAGACAAGATTTGACAACTTCATACACACATAGCGCTAAACCACACTGAGACATGTCCGCCAACACACACTGTCTACTCAGACTGCGACAAACCACACTTTGGCATGTGAGGCATCGCTTGTTTATCCCCTTCGCTGCGACGCAGGCCTGCTTTGTGAAACCTGAGCGGAGATAAGCATGTGTCATCTGTTTGTTGTTAATTTGTTGTGGGTCCAAGAAGTAACGTTATACTCTTATGAAATATCAGCTGTTGCTGCCTCGCCAGTGGTAGAGGGGAAAGGGTTTTGACACCTTGGCCCTGCTGGCCTTGGCTTGTTCACACGTCCGTTGAGAAAACAAAGTGATACCTCCAGTGGACTAGCTCGGCGATTTGAGGTTTCGCTCTAATTTATTTTTAGATTTCATCATCCTTTCATTCGCTTTTGTCTTTTCACACCGGAAAGCAACTCTAACACTCTAAAGAAAGCTACTTCAATATTAAAAATGTCTTATCCCTTCTTATAACTTGTAATTGTCCTTTTCTTTTTCATGATGCACTCTCTGAAAAATAGCTGGGTGAAAATGTTGCTTTCATAGTAGAGAAATCCTCAACACATCTGTCCTGCATGGTGTTGAGAGGTATTTTTAGCTGAGGGGTCTTGGCTGGAACGAGCATTGTTGTAACAATATTGACACGGTCCACAAGTATGGCAGGAGTTAGCTGTAGCAGCGTGAAGGCCGGCCGTGCTGCTAGGAGCTTTGAGTGCAGCGAGACGCGCTGCGTTGGCCACCGGCAGACATACATGCTGCCAACAGCTGCTGCACACGCACACACACACACACACACACACACACACACACAGCATTCACAGAGGTCTTTACACACAGCACGCCATTGTTAACAGCTGGCAGGGGTTTAACTGCTGTATTACTGGAGAGATGAGTTAATATGGAGTAACCTTGACTGTGAATATTTGGGCAGAAATGCAGCAACACCAAAACCCATTTGGTTCACAATTTACACCTCAGCTTATTTCTCATTTGCAGAGAGAAATGTATCGTAGACAGAATCAAGATTGATCATGATTTAATTTTTCTCCACAGAGAGGTTTTTCTCTACATTGTGAGGGAGTGTTAGGATGTGTTCATGCCATGTTTGGAGTGGTTTATTTGAGTGTTGACTCCTTTAGTTCAGTTCATTGGGACGGGTGACAACAATGACATTTGAACTCAAACCCGAACTGTGGTGTAGTTTGTTATTAGAGTTAGAGTTGATAGAGTCAAGATGAGGTGAAATTCTTCAGTACCCTCAAACAAAGCCAAGCTGCTATCTCAATTGATGCTCATCATGCTTAGCTAAAGTTAGCCAGATTTGCTTTGACTCCCCCTCGCCACCAAAATTGCTAACCTGGTGATCAAATCAAATCAAATCAAATCAAATCAAATCAAATCAAATCAAATCAAATCAAATCAAATCAAATCAAATCAAATCAAATCAAATCAAAGTTTATTTGTCAAATGCACAGTAACAGTTGTTGGCTGCCAATGAAATGCTTAGTCTGTGAGCGACCTCTGAGCACTGAAGACTAGATCAGAGATTGAAGAAATAAAAATAAAACAATAAAGTAGTGCAAAAACATAAATGACATAATAAAACTAGTAAGTAAATAAAATAGGGTGAGATTGCTATAGACAAGGGTTAAAATAAATACAGTGGGTTTGTTATATACACTGTACAGGTTGATGTCAGGTTACCAAAACTGAATGAAATAAAGCAAATACAAAAATTCCAATTCCAACTTATTTTTTTACGTTGGTTCAGACTGTAGGTGTGATCGCACCCTTATGGCACATTTAATCACAGCGTTTTATCACAGAGGGAGAAAGGCTGACGGGGAATCAGCCGGTGGTTCCCACCAGCCATCCTGCTGACGTCTGTTAGAGATGAAAGGCTCCTGGAGCTCCTTCAATTATCACCTACAGCCACGGAGGACCGGGAGGAGAAAACGACCCATTTGCTCCCACACACATACACAGAAGCATGCGTGCACACATACGCAAACACGTGTAAGAAAGTACATGCACATACATACAAATGCACGTATGTGACACGCACAGACACACACCGTAGACGCTTTATCAGGAACCTCCGCTGTGACCTGACTTTTCCAGTGACATCTACAATAGGTGACGGTGACCATCGGGGGGGCTGGGAAACAACAAGTGAGTAAAGAGGAGGATGGGCAAGATATGGGCTGTAGGGTGAGGAGAGGACGGAGGGAG